>QFDD01008711.1:0-14997 GCA_006871305.1 Vachellia collinsii | reverse complement strand
AAAATCTCAGAACTTCATTCTACCTACTGTCAGAGAGTTGCAGACGCATTCAATGCAAGAAGGTGAACGACGATGGTGAGTCTAACGGAAACTTAAATGTCTCTAACGGACATTTAATACTTCTCATCTATAAAAGGAGATGCATTCAAGTCACCAGAAGAAAGAGAACGCACATACGAGATTTCGAATTGATTACACTTCACATTCATACTCTGTTTTCTTACTCTTATTAAAGAGCTTCAGTGTTCATCATTAAATTCTCATAAAGGAGAATATACTTGTTCATTTATTCCTTTGAGAGAGAGTTGGTCAAGGTCGGAGAACCTTGTGTTGGTTTAGACACGAGCAAAAGTGTCTGGAGATTAGATTGAGTTAAGAAGGGGGAGAGTCCTTCTTGTGATTGGTTGTAATCTTTTTAAGATTAGTGGATTGAGAAAAGCTCAGAGGAATCTGAGGACTGGACGTAGGTCAAGTGGACCGAACCAGGATAAATCTCTGTGTTGATTTCTTTCATACTCTGTTTTACATCTCACGTTTGCGAAAATTTTATTAAGACCAATTCACCCCCCCTCTTGGTCAAATCCGATCCTAACACTTGTACTTTTCAAAGAGCCAATCCCACCAACAGTCCCAAGAGTGCCCTCTTAATTTCTCCCTTCCCATTATAATCCCCCCACCCCCTTCACTTAGGCGGCTGCATAGTTCAGCAAAGAACGAGATACAGCAGCTTCAGCTCACAAACCCTGTGATACAGGCTATTGGGGTCGCTGATCTATTTATTATTATTATGAGGACTTTGTTCAATTTTGGAGAGACTCGATCGCTATACAAACCAACAAAGTTGACCCAACAAAATCTCGGCTCCATCAACCACCTTGCTGCCTGCCTATATTCTTCTTCGTCATTGCTTATTTTATTCTGTTATTGCTGCTCTCCAGCTTGTGACAATCGAGGATGCTTGAAGAGAAGGAGGAATAAAGAGAGGGAGAGGGAATGGCTTCGTCATCAAATTCACCATGTGCGGCTCGCAAGTTTCTGTGGCGAAAGTGCCAACTAAAGTGCGTGTTTGCACCCTACTTCCCAGTGGATCAGCCACAGAAATTCACAAATGTGTGCAAAGTATTTGGCGCCAGCAACGTCACCAAGCTCGACGGAGAGGGAGGGGGCGTGGGGAGAGGAATGGATGAGAGAGATAAAGGAAAGGGACAAGTCAATGACAAATCACACGTGTGGGACCCGCAAATTAAAATGTAGCAGAAATTTTTAACTGTGGTGGCAGTTTTGCACTTTTTTTAATAGTATATGAACAATACGATAATATTTGATACTAGGTGCATATTTTGCAATAGTACGTAGGAATTTGATGTTTTAATTTTAGTCCTTCTTGTTAGGAACGAATTTGACCAAGAGGGGGGTGAATTGGTCTAATAAAATTTTCGCAAACGTTGAATGCTAAAACAGAGTATGAAAGAAAGTGACACAGAAATTTATCCTGGTTCGGTCCTCTTGACCTACGTCCAATCCTCAGAACCCTCTGAGCTTTCACAATCCACTAATCTCAAAAGATTACAATCAAACAGAAGAAGGACTCTCCCCCTTCCTAACTCAAACTAACCCACAGACACTTTTGCTCGTGTCTAAACCAACTCAAGGTTCTCCAACCTTGACCAACTCTCTCAAAATCAATAAATGAGCAAGAATATTCTTCCTTACGAGAATTTAATGATAATCACTGAAGCTCTTTAACTGAGAGTATGAAAAACAGAGTATGAAGCTCAAGCTTAATAAATTCTTTTTCTCGTATGTGCGTTCTCTGTCTTCCGGTGACTTGAATGAATCTCCTTTTATAGGTGAAGAGTATTAAATGTCCGTTAGAGACATTTAAGTTTCCGTTAGACTCATCGTCTTCGTTCACCTTCCCTCATTGAATGCGTCTGCAACTTTCTGACAGTAGGTAGAATGAAGATCTGAGATTTTGTCCGTTGAATATCTTTTTATTTAGGTAATCTGAACTTCATTCCCTGTTAATAAATAAGTCAGATAAGCATTTATGATGGTTGGTGTGATTAAAATAATCGTTACATGAAAAAGGAAAGATTTTGGAATCAGTTTAAAGTCGCTGACACGCTGCGTAACTGTCAGAAGGTGGAACTTGAGTTTTGTTTCTTCATAACTCGAGTTATTGAAGAATTTTCAAAGTGCAAATCTCATAACTTTTGATGAAACTCGAGTTTGAATAAGAGTTTTGTTAAAACATGAGTTGTAAAACTCATAACTCGGGTTTCTATAGGTTCTAGTGAGTTAAAAAAACTTTGTGCTCTTCGACACTCGAATTTCATTTGTCAAAACTTCAAGTTTTGAACCTTTTCAAGTCATAACTTTTATTGTAACTTGAGTTTCCTTGAGAGTTTTGTGTTACAGCATTTTCATCCTTCGAAACTCGGGTTTTCCTACATAAAACTTCAAGTTAAAAGAGTTTCAAAACATAACTTTTGTATGAAACTCGAGTTGCATTGGAAGTTTTAAGTTTAAGACAAGTTTGCTTCTCAAAACTCGAGTTTAGTATCACGAAACTCGAGTTCTATGAAAACTCTAAGCGAAACTTCAAGTTTGGAAAGAAGTTTTGAAGTTCAGAAATTTTTCTCAGCCCGAAACTCGAGTTCTGTAAACCCAAAACTTGAGTTATGACAAAACTTTTGCTTAAACTTCAAGTTGAGAAGAAAGTTTCGTTTCTCTCTCTTTGAAACTCGAGTTCTGATACTCACAACTCGAGTTCTAGCAAAACTTCCACTGAAACTTCAAGTTTTGGAAGGAAGTTTCATTTTTCAAAACCATTTGAGAGCCCGAAACTCGAGTTATATAAAACGAAACTCGAGTTCTGCCAAAACTTCCAACATAACTTGAGTTTCTACTGCGAGTTTTGATTTTCCAAAAGACTTCCAATGAGCGAAACTCGAGTTCTAAAAACATGAAACTCGAGTTTTGAGATAACTTTAATCCAGAATCGAGTTCTTTTGAGAGTTTTGCTTTTCTAAAACCTTTTTTAACACTCGAAACTTGAGTTTTGACTCCCAGAACTCGAGTTTTGATATAACTCGAATCAAAACTTGAGTTCTCTTGAAAGTTTGAGATTTTGAACACACTTTTAAACACTGTAACTCGAGTTCTAAAACATGTAACTCTAGTTCTCTCAAACATTTTATTAAAAACTCGAAGTTTTCTAAAAACTTTCTGAAAACCAACAATCAAAGCTTAATTTCAAAAAACATATTTGTCATCATCAAAACATTATTTCAACATTCTCCCCCTTTTTGATGATGACAAAACCAATGTGCAAAAGATAGAATCAGATTAAGCAACTCAGGAAAACAATAAAGCAATTGTGCATAAACTGTATGTATTAATGAGAAAAGTTTAAGAAACACAATAACAAAGTTTAAGAAACATAACATAAAATACAAAAGTCACTACTACCATCTCCCCCTTTTTGTCATCAATCAAAGAGGGTGAGAAGGAGAGGCAGAAGAAGGTGAAGGAGAAGAGTCAGAAATGTTGAAAATGGCGGTGAGAGGTGCAAGGGATAGAGGAGGCTCAGATGGGCCTGTAGGCTACTCATTCTTAGATGATGGATGATACTCAAGTAGAAGCACAGGAGTAGAAACTGGAGCAGGAGGTAAGGGAACTGGAGAAGGTACAGGGGATGCATGAACTGGAGATGCTGGGATAGGCTCAAGGTCAGGAGCAGGGCTAACAACAGGAGAAGCAACAGGAGATGCAGGAGCAGGCTAAGAATCAAGCACTGGAACATCAGTAGGAGACACTGGAGTATGCTCAGAAGCAGGATCCACCACTGGAGAACCAGGAGCATGCTCAGGAGTGGCAGATGGCTCAGGTGCTACTGTCCCAGAAGAGGAGGCCTTAAAGCCTCTAATGAAGTCCTCAATGGAAGTCATCCTTCCTTCCAAAGAGGCTAGCCTAGCATCCACTGAAGTCTGAAGAGAATCCACAGAGTCTCTAATTTGCTTACTGCTATATCAAGAGACCTCCCAGTGAAATACTCAGTAGCAGCCAACATCAGATTATTCATATAGTTATGAGTCTTAAAGTGGAAGGCCTGTGTGAACTGCTCAGTCATCTTCCTGAACCCAGTCTCCAAGAAATGCTGGATTGAAGCCTGAGCAAAGGAAGGTGCAGAGGTGGGCTGCTGAGGAGCTGAAGATTGTGCCTCATCCTGGGGCACTCTAGAGGGTCCAAAAGCAGTCTTCTTCCTCTGCTTACTCTGAACTGTGGTCTAACCAGGGGCTATCTGTATTTCAATCTTCGTCCTATGAAGATGAGTCTCCTTAAATTCCTAAGGCATGAGTCCCTTCTCTCCCTTCATTAGGTGCCAAATCTCATGCAACTGTAATATCCTTGAAACCAGACAGGAGTAAGGAACTGCCATCCTTTTAGATTTGGAGAACCTGAATCTCCACATTTCATCAAACACCATTTGGCCTATGTTCCTCTTTTCTTTGGCCATAATGGATGCCATCATCTGATAATCAGAGGATGACATATGAGTGTAGTTCTTCCCCTTGTTCACTAGACATCTAGTATAGATGTAGTGAACCACCCTCTGAACAGGGGGCATGGCAGCAGGCTCAAACTTTAATCCAGAAAAAGTTTCTCCAGACCTTAGGTACTCAAACACCTCCTGATCACTAAAGGTCCTAAACTCAGCATCAAAGTCATGTGTCCCCAAATAGGAATTAATTAAATCTGTGGCTATATGAATATCAGCACCCCTGATTTTAGTCTTCATAGACCTCAAAAGTACTTTCCCAGATACATTAGTGGCAGAAGTAGATATCAAGTTATTGTAAAATATTCTGACTATATTAGGGGAATAGGAAATGTTGATCTTAATCAACTTTTCATAGTAACCTAGGTATTCCTTAACATCTATTCCCAAGACATTTATAGAATCTAAATCAATAAGCATGACTGGACACAATTCCCTATCCTTATATGCATTCTCAAAAATTCCAGGGACTTGAGGATTTATGTAAACTGGACTTACATTAAAACTAGGGGGTGCGACCCCTTCTGTGTGTCCAGATGCTTAAGAAGTCTAAGGAATCTCTGATGTAGAAGCCTTTTGAGTCTTCTTTCTTCTCTTTGGAATTGAAGCCCGAGAACCAGGAGAGACACTCTTTGTTTCAGAATTTGAACCCACTACTCGTGATGCCTCTGGTTTAGTGGATTCTGTTATTGGAGTCTTACCCTTTGCTTTTGGACTTAGAATTGATGATGGCTTACTTGTCCTTGGTTTTCTAACCAATGGTACCTCAGGTTGTTGCTCTTTCGACGGCTCTGTTATTCGGACCCGTTTCGATGGTTGAGGAGTTGAAGCTTGAGATTGTGGAGGGGCACCTTCAGATGATTTCTTGGACATGGAAGGAGTTTTCGAACCACCCTTAGTGCGAGCTATGGCTTGGATTGAAGTAAAGACAGAGAAATTGGAAATTTGGAGAAATGGGTGCCGACGGTGTCGAAGAGGAAATTTGGGAATTTAAATGGTTCAAATGATGGAATGAATGGGATTTAAGAAATGGGTTTTGGTCGAAAACGGTTACGAGGATAATTGAAACGGTTTTTGAGCAAAACCAACGGTTGAATTGAATTTTGGGTGAGAGAAAATTAGGTTAACTCAAGTTTTTGAAAAGGGAAAAGTGAGAAAAATCGAGTTTCAGGAGAAATTTAGCCTCAGTGACTCTCAAAACTCGAGTTCTGTCATTTAAAACTCAAGTTTCGGGCATGCAAAAATTGAGAAATTCCTTATAACTCGAGTTTCATTTATGAAAACTCGAGTTTCAGGGTCCAAAGATGAACAGGCACTTGAGAACTCAAGTTTTGTTCAACCAAACTCAAGTCTCGGGGTCCTGAATATGAACATACTTGCCATAACTCGAGTTTTACTTAGTCAAAACTCGAGTTTCGGGACCCTGAAACATAAAAACTTACCATAACTTGAGTTTTGTCCTCTGTAAACTTGAGTTTTATCTGAACTCCTTAGGAAACTTGAGTTTTGTTGCGAGTTGAGCCTCTGGAGCCTCTGGAACTCGAGTGTTGGCTTTCCATAACTCAAGTTTCGAACAAACTTTCTTCCTCCATCGAGTTTAAGTCAAGAAATATTCAGCACAACTCGAGTTTTAAAGCATCAAACTTGAGTCTCATGATCTCCGACCCATTTTAGCTCCAAAATATCGTCCAAACTCGAGTTTTCTTCACATGAAACTCGAGTTTCACAACCTTTTCTTCAGAGAATCATCCGAACTCGTTCCAGAACTCGAGTTTTGCTTGGCATAAAACACACTCTGTTCTTTGTGATGAAAACAGAAACCTGCAAAACTTTCTGAAAACACTCCGATGATAAAATTAGTATATAATCATCAAAACATATAATCATTAAACATGAAAATACTTACAATTCATTGGGATTTACCATTCCCAATTCTCTTCTAATATTCACAAATTGTTCTCTGGCAAGAGGTTTGGTGAAGATGTCTGCCACTTGTTGGTGAGTTGGAATGAACATCACTTTGACATCCTTTTTCTGTACATGATCCCGAATAAAATGATGACGTATATCTATATGTTTTGTTCGGGAGTGATGCACAGGATTCTTGGCCAGACTAATGGTGCTCGTGTTGTCACAAAGGATTGGGATTTCTGACAAATCCATTCCCAGATCTTGAAGTTACTGCTTCATCCAAAGTACTTGTGCACAGCAACTAGCAGCAGCAACATACTCAGCTTCTATTGAAGATAATGACACCGTTGATTGCTTCTTGCCGAACCACGACACCAATGACCCTCCAAGAAACTGACAATGACCACTTGTGCTTTTCCTATCGCTTTTATATCCTGCATGGTCAGAATCAGAATATGACAACAAATATTCATTGTTACCTCTTGGATACCACATTCCAAGCTCAATGGTTCCAGCCAGATATCTGAAAATTCTCTTGACATTTTCAGCGTGTGATTCTTTTGGTGCAGCTTGATATCTGGCATACATTCCCACGCTAAATTGAATGTCAGGCCTGCTGGCTGTGAGATAGAGTAATGATCCAATCATTCCTCTATACTTCTTGATGTCAAAGTCCTTTCCACTCACGTCAGCATCAAGCAAGGCAATGGAGCTCATGGGAGTGTCTGAACTTTTACATTGCTCCATTCCAAACTTCTTTAAGAGCTCCTTTAGATATTTAGTTTGAATTATGAAGATCCCATTCTTCCTTTGCTTGATTTGAAGTCCAAGGAAGAAATTTAATTCTCCCATCATGGACATTCCAAACTCTCCCTGCATTGTCTTAGCAAAATCTTCACAGAGAGCATTGTTAGTAGCTCCAAAAATAATGTCATCAACACTATAAGCACATCAGTATGAATATGTTTAATAAATAAAGTTGTATCTACTTTCCCTCTGACAAAACCTTTGTCTATCAAAAATTTGCTTAATCTCTCAAACCAAGCTCTTGGAGCTTGCTTTAACCCGTAGAGAGCTTTCTTCAATTTGTAAACATGATCTGGTTTTGAAACATCTTCAAATCCAGGGGGTTGTTCAACATAAACTTCATCCATAATAAAACCATTTAGAAAGGCACTCTTCACGTCCATTTGAAAAAGTTTGAAATTTTTGATACAAGCAAAAGCAAGAAGAACCTGTATAGCTTCTAATCTAGCTACTGGTGCATAGGTTTCTTCATAATCAATTCCTTCTTCTTGATTATAACCTTTTGCCACCAATCTAGCTTTGTTTCTGACAATCACTGCAGATTCATTAAGTTTGTTCTTGAATACCCATTTCGTTCCAATGACAGGACGGTCACTTGGACGGGGTACCAAGTCCCAAACTTGATTTCTTTCAAATTGATTCAGTTCTTCTTCCATAGCAATAATCCAGTTATTGTCAGACAAAGCTTCTTCCATATTCTTGGGTTCAATTTCAAAAATGAAAGCTGAAAATTGTGCTTCACTAAAAATTTTTCTTCGCGTCTGTACACCTTCATGCACTTCTCCAATCACTTGATTGAGAGGGTGATTTCTAATGTACTTCCATGCTTTTGGTTGAGCTGTTTCAAAAAGTTTATCCTCAGGATCATTTTCCAGTGAAGGCATATTTTGAAAATCTTTTGAAATAGCCATTTCTTCATCCAAAGGTTTTGTCTGAGATTCAGTTTCAACAAACTTAACATGTATTGACTCTTCAACTACACAAGTACGTTTGTTAAATACTCTATATGCTTTACTCCTATTAGAATAACCAAGAAATAGACCTTTATCAGCTCTAGGATCGAATTTACCAATGTTCTCCTTCCCATTGTTGTGGATGAAGCACTTGCTCCCAAAGATGTGAAGATGAGAAAGGTTTGGTTTTCTTCCTTTGTACAGCTCATATGGTGTCTTCCTGAGAGATGATCTAATGTAGGCCCTGTTGGAGATGTAGCAAGCTGTGTTGATTGCATCTGCCCAGAACACTTGTGATATTTGCTTTTCGATCATCATAGCTCGAGCAATGTTAGTCAGGACTCTGTTCTTCCTCTCAACGACTCCATTTTGTTGAGGAGTCCTAGGAGCCGAGAAGTTGTGATTGATTCCTTTCCCTTCACAGTAGCTTGCAAGGTTCTCATTCTCCTCCATGATCTGTTCTAATAGAAACAATAGACATACCTTTCTCATTTTGGACCTTTTTGGCAAATATAACAAATAATTTAAAGGTCTCATCTTTTGATGTCAGAAACATAGTCCATGTAAATCTAGAATAATCATCAACAATGACAAGTGTATAAAGATTTCCACCAAGACTTTTAACTCTTGCTGGACCCATCAAATCCATATGAAGTAGTTCAAATGGTCTTTTAGTTGAAATCTCATTTTTAGATTTGAAAGATGATTTGTTTTGCTTTCCCATTTGACAGGCATCACATATCAAATCACTTTTAACTTTAAGCTTTGGAATGCCTTGAACTAAGTCATGTTTAATTAACTTGTCAAGTTGATTCATAATTACATGAGCTAAACGTTTATGCCATAAATAACTCTCATCTTCTTGACTAATGAAATAGGAATTAGCAAAAGAATTTTCTAAGTCAAGAGTATAACAGTTACCATCCCTGGGTGCTCGTAGTTGAATGTTTATCTTTTCTTTGTCAATTGCCAAATCCTTTTTGTTGACGATGAAGCACTCTTGAGAGTCAAATATGACCCAATTGTCTTTGTCAGTGCTTTGGCTTACACTTAGCAGATTGTGACAAAGTCCTTCAACGTGGTAAACATCTTTTACTGGAAATCCATTTGAGTTCCCAATTTCTCCTATTCCAGTGATCTTCCCAGATTGGTTCCCTCCAAAACTTACTTTTCCTCCATCTTTTGATTTCAGGTTGACAAATTTACTCTTGTCCCCTGTCATGTGTCTTGAGCATCCACTATCAATGTACCATTTGTTTGATTTGGATACTCTAAGACATACCTGCAAGAAATCAAGTTATTGTTTTAGGTACCCAAAGCTTGTTGGGTCCTTTGAGGTTAGTCTTATAAGATTTGAGTTCATGAGTTCCCTTCGGTACCCATTTATATGTTCCTAATGTTTTCCCTTTCTTGAAATAGCAAGAAGAAGTTATGTGCCCTTTTCTGTTACAGTAAGTGCATGATGCAAAGGGTTCAGATGTATGAATGGACTTTTGGAAATACTTGAGATAGCTTTTGCCTCCGTACTTTGTCTTTCCTTTCCTTTTATCACTAATCGGGTTATAGCCTATTCCCATTCTATCATTTACTAGTTTCTGACTGTTTAGAATAACTTGCAACATCTCACTACCTCTAGTAAATTTTTCAAGAGTTTTACTTAAGCGTTCATTTTCCTTTTTCAAGATTGCACATTCTGAGCATTCCTCTGTCACTATTTTTGTTACTAGTTTTTCAAACTCTTTAACTTTCTTTCTTAGGCTAGCCAATTCCTTAGCAAACTTAAGAAGTTCTATATGCATTACATCATATTCTAAGCGTAATTCATCATAAATTGGTTCAGCAATTATTACCTCATCTGTCTCTGAAATTTCTTCCTCCTGAGCCACAAGACAAATGTTGGCTTCTTCCTCAAGTTCACTCTCATCCTCCGATGAGCTATCTCCCCATATCCCAGAAACATATGCCCTCTTCTTCTTGAAGGATTTGAACTTCTTCTTTTCTTTATTTTTCTAGGATAGCATCGGACAGTCAGCCTTCATATGGCCTGGCTTGTTGCACTCAAAGCAAATAATTTCTTTGCTTGAGGCACCCTTTTGAAATCTCCTCGGAGGTTGATCTTTTCTGTAGAGTTTCTTGAACCTCCGAACAACCATGGCCAGCTCCTCGTCCTCCACATCCTCTTCTTCCTTAGGCTCTGTTTCAGGTTCCTTTTCTTTTATTGTCTTAAGAGTCAATCCTTTCTTCTTTCTATCTTCTATTCCCGAGAGCTCCTTCTTGAATTTCTGTTTGCTCTCATACTCAGCAAGGCTCCCAAAGAGAGCAGCCATGGACAACATTGATTCTCCTCTTGATTCTTCAATGGCTGTGACTTTAGCTTCCCATTTGTCAGTGAGGATATTGAGGATCTTTCTCACTTGGGTGCGTTGGTCGTAGGTCTTTCTAAGAGCAGCTAGCTTGTTGATGAGATGAGTGTGTCTCATCTCAAACTCTGTGATGGTTTCTCCTTCTTTCATTCTGAGTAAATCATACTCAGTAGTTAGAGTGTTTACTCTTCCTTCTTTTACAGCTTCAGTTCCTTCATAAGCGATTTCTAGTGCTTCCCACATGTGTTTAGCTGAAAGAAGTGTACAAATTCTGAAGAAATCATCTTCATTTAATGCAGCCTGCAACATCAAGACAGCTTTTCTGTTAAGCAAAGCTTTCTTTAAATCTTGTTCGTCAAACTCACTACGAGTTTTAGGAACAAGCACATCACCAACTTTCTTTTGGGGAACAAAGTTCCCAATTTCAAAAACATCCTATAAATCTAAATCTGTTGCCAAAATTAAAATTTGAAACATTATTTTCCAAAATGAAAACTGTTGACTGTTAAAAGCTGAAGGTCTAGTGATGGAAGCTCTGTCACTGATAACGTGTTCACCGAATCCTGCCATTTATAGCTCTTGAGACTGTTAAGTCCTTTACATAAGAGACCGGCTCTGATATCAAATGTTAGGAACGAATTTGACCAAGAGGGGGGTGAATTGGTCTAATAAAATTTTCGCAAACGTTGAATGCTAAAACAGAGTATGAAAGAAAGTGACATAGAAATTTATCCTGGTTCGGTCCTCTTGACCTACGTCCAGTCCTCAGAACCCTCTGAGCTTTCACAATCCACTAATCTCAAAAATTACAATCAAACAGAAGAAGGACTCTCCCCCTTCCTAACTCAAACTAACCCACAAACACTTTTGCTCGTGTCTAAACCAACTCAAGGTTCTCCAACCTTGACCAACTCTCTCAAAATCAATAAATGAGCAAGAATATTCTCCTTTATGAGAATTTAATGATACTCACTGAAGCTCTTTAACTGAGAGTATGAAAAACAGAGTATGAAGCTCAAGCGTAATAAATTCTTTTTCTCGTATGTGCGTTCTCTGTCTTCCGGTGACTTGAATGAATCTCCTTTTATAGGTGAAGAGTATTAAATGTCCATTAGACTCATCGTCTTCGTTCACCTTCCCTCATTGAATGCATTTGCAACTTTCTGACAGTAGGTAGAATGAAGATCTGAGATTTTGTCCGTTGAATATCTTTTTGTTTAGGTAATCTGAACTTCATTCCTTGTTAATAAATAAGTCAGATAAGCATTTATGATGGTTGGTGTGATTCAAATAATCGTTGCATGAAAAAAGAAAGATTTTGGAATCAGTCTAAAGTCGCTGACACGCTGCGTAACTGTCAGAAGGTGGAACTCGAGTTTTGTTTCTTCATAACTCGAGTTATTGAAGAATTTTCAAAGTGCAAATCTCATAACTTTTGATGAAACTCGAGTTTGAATAAGAGTTTTGTTAAAACTTGAGTTGTAAAACTCATAACTTGGGTTTCCATAGGTTCCAATGAGTTAAGAAAAACTTTGTGCTCTTCGACACTCGAGTTTCATTTATCAAAACTTCAAGTTTTAAACCTTTTCAAGTCATAATTTTTATTATAACTCGAGTTTCCTTGAGAGTTTTGTGTTACATCATTTTCATCCTTCGAAACTCGGGTTTTCCTACATAAAACTTCAAGTTAAAAGAGTTTCAAAACATAACTTTTGTATGAAACTCGAGTTGCATTGGAAGTTTTAAGTTTAAGACAAGTTTGCTTCTCGAAACTCGAGTTTAGTATCACGAAACTCAAGTTCTATGAAAACTCTAAGCGAAACTTCAAGTTTGGAAAGAAGTTTTGAAGTTCAGAAATTTTTCTCAGCCCGAAACTCGAGTTCTGTAAACCCAAAACTCGAGTTATGACAAAAATTTTGCTTAAACTTCAAGTTGAGAAGAAAGTTTCGTTTCTCTCTCTTCAAAACTCGAGTTCTGATACTCACAACTCGAGTTCTAGCAAAACTTCCACTGAAACTTCAAGTTTTGGAAGGAAGTTTCGTTTTTCAAAACCATTTGAGAGCCCGAAACTTGAGTTATATAAAACGAAACTCGAGTTCTGCCAAAACTTCCAACATCACTTGAGTTTCTACTGCGAGTTTTGATTTTCCAAAAGACTTCCAATGAGTGAAACTCGAGTTCTAAAAACATGAAACTCGAGTTTTGAGATAACTTTAATCCAGACTCAAGTTCTTTTGAGAGTTTTGCTTTTCTAAAACCTTTTTCAACACTCAAAACTCGAGTTTTGACTCCCAGAACTCGAGTTTTGATATAACTCGAATCAAAACTTGAGTTCTCTTGAAAGTTTGAGATTTTGAACACACTTTTAAACACTGTAACTCGAGTTCTAAAACATGTAACTCGAGTTCTCTCAAACATTTTATTAAAAACTCAAAGTTTTCTAAAAACTTTCTGAAAACCAACAATCATAGCTTAATTT
Source organism: Vachellia collinsii (assembly GCA_006871305.1). Taxonomy (NCBI): domain Eukaryota; kingdom Viridiplantae; phylum Streptophyta; class Magnoliopsida; order Fabales; family Fabaceae; genus Vachellia; species Vachellia collinsii. Next base: position 1,920 of record QFDD01008711.1, on the reverse strand, counting down.
CAAAAAACATATTTGTCATCATCAAAACATTATTTCAACACTTCTCTTTATATTTTTTTTAATTAGTCTTGAATGATAGTTGTTTAATTTACACTAAAGAAATAAAGTAAACACAAAAACTACTTAATAGTCATTTTTCCTTATAATCAACTAAATTTGTATGATAATTCACATTTTATATATGTTATACTATATATGATTCTTAATATAAGAGTTAGTTGGTTCTTTTGAAGAGATTAAAAATTTTAAATAAATTAATTAATTATAACATATATTATGAAATACTTATATTTATCTTTAGATTATATATTAATTTATAAAATATACAAATTAGTTTAAAAAATGATAAATATATCAATTAATTAGCTTTGTTAATCTTTTAAAAAAGTCAATTGATTCTTATTTTAAGAATCGAATATAGTATTATATGAAAGATCATAACATAGAAATAATATGAGAAAATGGATATTAATAAACTAGAATAAAATTTACAATTTGTTTTTCTCATGCATATATATATATATATTTGGGAAACTAAATAGATTGATGTTTTATATCTAAGATCAAATTCAATTCCCGACTAGCTCTTATACAATAAACTGAAGGTAGTATTACATGCTTGATTTCTTTTGATCAAAGTACAACTTGATGATAGCTTTAATGTTTCTTTGTAGGCCATAGTTTCTTATCTACAAGACCTTTCAAATGAAATTGAAAGTCGGTGATGTTTAAGGGAAAAGTGTGATATCCGTGTTTTCTGTAACTAGGCAGAAAGGCTAATAGAATGATTATGGATTAATTAATGGCCCAAAAGGTAAAAGAGGAACTTTGGAAGAGTAGGGACCGAAATGACATTTTTAGAATTGAAGGACCAAAGTGTAAATTTGAAAGTTGGGACCAATTTGTCATTATGAAATTCAAGGGCATTTTGGTCAAAGTTTGACCAAAATATCAGAAAAATTTTTAAAGCTCCAAAAGATAGAGAAAAATTCACTGATCAGTAATTGAGGCCCAGTTTAGGTCAGAATGACAAAAATAATCTTTGTGGGAATTTTAAAGATTATTTAATATTTGGCTATTTAATAAAATAATTAGTCAAATATGATTATTTAAAATGCCTAGATGCCTCAAATATTTGATTTCAAAGTGTGGGAAAATAGCTCAGAAAATCTAGTATTTTATAAAATTGATTTCAAGAGAAAGTCAGAAATGTTTTGCAAGAACGGAAGAAAAAGGCTCGAAATTAATTAAAGATACATCCAGAATGAGAATTGAGGAAGGAAAAATAATTAAAAGAGCAGAGGAATTATAGGAATTTTTAAGAACATTGAATTGGTCAAGTGATCAGAAAATCCCCGAAAAGCATTTTCGGAAGAAAATTTTCGGTTAAAGCAACCTTAAAGCTACTTTGCTTTTATAAAGGAGATTGTGGGGACATGAGATATGCCACTTGGTGCCCTCTTATTCAAAGAGAAAAAGCAAGAAAGATATTTAACTCAAAGTGGTAGATTACATCAATATAAAGTTACCCTAGCAGTGTAAGTAGACCCCACAATTATTTTTAACTCATGGTTAGTTTTTTTAACACAATTACAGCCTCCCAAACTCCCATTTTCGATCAGGACTTGCAGAAATAGAGTGAGAAGGCGTCACTTCAAGAGGAGGAAGAAGGAGAAGTGGAATCAAGCCAAACTCAAGGTAAGAGCTCAATTCTTTTCATGAAATTGATCTACAAGCTCTTCTCTTCCTTTTGAATGGTGTAATTCTTGATATGGTGAAGTATTTGGGCTGCTAGAGATTTAGGTTTTAGAGAGAGAAAATCAAGAAGAGAGTGATTTAGATCAATCAAATGTTACCAAACAACTTCTTGTGCAATTTGCATCATTTTGGCATTTGGTTTGAAGTGATTTGAGCTCATAT
>QFDD01008710.1:0-12278 GCA_006871305.1 Vachellia collinsii | reverse complement strand
ATTGCTCAGTATATACACTGCACACAGACATCAAAGTAATGGAAGTTGCATTCAAGGTTTAAAAATGGGCCTACTGCAGAACAAGCAGCCCAAACCGAAACGATAGATCATACCTTTTTATCTTTTAGGAAATTGATGGATTTCAAATATGCAGCAGCTGCAAAGGATGATGCGAAAATTTCCTCCTGAAACGATTCAGGAATCGAAGGTTACAATTATTGATCTTTGTTTCAAATCAAAAAAGTGAAGAGCGAAACCGGTGGACTGACCTCACTAACACTCAGGCCAAGAGTCTCAAACTTCTTTCCGTATTGTTTCCTTGACTTCGTAGAGTTGTTAGTAACGAAAACTAATCTTTTGCCCTGCAGAAGTTTATCAACAGCAGTAAATTCACAAATCTCAAATTTTGATGATCATCATTAACTGATGCAACAGTAATCAAAGGATCAAAGAATATCAAATACTTATAATTTACATTTACAAACGCAAGTAATTGGCCAGAATGATGGGCAGTAACAAACCTTTGCCCGAAGCATGTCAAGAGTTGCTGGGACTCCTTCTATTAAGCTATCTCCTTTCCATATAACTCCTGCAAATTAAGTTAAAGAGGAATGTGTGGTAAGATCATAGGGATGGAGTGATTTAATCTGACTCAAATTTGGACATGTGAAAGAACTGTACCGTCACAGTCGAAGATAAATGTCTCGACGGAATCAATGAGCTCATCAGAGTTCTTTAATGGTTGAGCTAATGCGCGTGTCGTGAAAGTTTCCATTGCAGATCGTTTACTGTTGGCCTTTCTGGTCCATCTGATGCTCGCAAAATTGGACGATGGGTTCTTGACAAACTGAGAGTGTTTGTTGAGGCCCACCAATTTGAAGTCTATCGGACCTGATTGGAACCAAAGTCTACCAGAAAGAACAACAGAGCGAGAGACGGTAGGAGTGGTCGTGCCCACAAGCATCTCCTTAGCACAATTTTCAATCCGATTTTTCCCTTTATCTTCTTTTCACTTCTGAAACAGGAAAATATATGATTGAGAGGGAGACGATAGGGTTAGGTTTGAGTGTGTGAGAGAGAGACTGCCAATTCGAACTCATGGTTTGGGAGGGGGAAGCAAATCCTTTCACCATCAAGCCACAAGTTCGAAAAGCGATAAGGCTAGCTACTTAGCCACAAGTTTGTTTGTGTAACCCATCTTTTTTTCATTTGCATGTCATTCTTTTTGGTGGCTGAGAGACTCCCAAGTCAAATTCATGAAGTTAAACTGTGTGGGCTCCCCCTTTCCCTTTTGATTGCTAATCAATTTGGAAACTTGGAAGCCCTCAGAGAGTGTGAAGATAGAATCCATCAAATATTACACAGAGGATCCCGAGTGGGCTCCCTCTTCTTCCACTTATGTGCAGCTTCTAATGCTCCTTGTACAATTGCAGCTCTGGTTTTCCCACTTTTCTCTCTTCTTCAACTTTCCTCTCTTTGGTTTACACACTTTTCAGCGGTTTCAGTTCTTCAACAACGCAGAACATCTTTTTTAAGATTGGAATGTCTCTTCCTACCGAATTGCAGGAAGCTTCGTTCTTTACCAAAACTTCCACCACCCATTGCAACCTTAGATGCCTATAACTGCATGTCATGAGAGATGATTTCAACTTTATACAACTAAACAGGAATTAGAAATACTTCTCATTTATAAATTGCTTGAAACTGAATGAACAATCAGTTCATAGTATCATAGAAGATGCTTACTGTGTAAACAATGGAGCTGCTTGCAGATTTCAACAAGAAAGAGAGGCTCAATGTGCCTGTAGTTTGATTTGCTTTCATGGAAGTGTGATACCAGAGTGGTTCATTCATCGAACAGATAAAGGCTCCGTTATAATTGAAATCCTTCCAAATATGAATTCTAATATCGTGTGTACACATGGGATAATGAGTTTGGCTCTGGTGTGATATTGAAGGCGATATAAAGAAGAAAAAGAGGAAATGGTGAGTTAGCCACTGACATAAAGCTTTGCTTTGAATTCAGTGTAGAACCTCGTTTTTTATACGAGGTTGGTAACATCAAAGAGGTAGTTGGTAACAAAAAATGTGGGGTGTATCCATTATATGTCTCAGAATGTCAAGAAATTCTTCCACAAATAGAAATGGCGAAAAATAAGAAGAGGTTTATGATATTGATGAAATTGTAGGCTCTTTTCATGACAATCAACATCACTTGAAATCCCTTCTTCAACAGTACCTCTGTTTTTATGGAGTTTCTGTTTCACGTCAAATTTTTTTCCTAGAATGAAAGCAAGACCCTCATGCAAGTAACTTTCTTATCAAAGTTATATACGTGTAAATACATATAATATGTTTATACATGTACTATAATATATTTAAATAAATTTAAAAACATATTAGTGGGCTTATCAGGGGTCTTTACCTAGTCTAATTCAACTTTGGCCTAATTTAACAAAAAGGTTAGATGCAAACATATAATAGGGCCTATTTATATAAAAAGGTTAAGGTACATTTTTGTTCTGGAAGTCCTCTCAAAGCACAAATTTCACCATGAAAGTTTTTAGTAGAGCAATTTCACCTTGGAAGCATAAAACGTAGCAATGTTGCTCTAATTAAATAAAAAGGTAAACGGACGTCTGCCATGTAGGATAAAATGCCATATAGGTGTCCAAATCACTCTACCCTGAGAAAACTTTCAGGACGAAATTGATTTTTCAAGAAAACTTTTAAGGAGAAAATGTATATATCTCAAAGCAATGTTATCCCACATGGGATAAAAAGCTAACATCTTATCCTACGTGACATAAGTCCGTTTGTCTCTCCGTTTAATCAAGGTAACATTGTTACGTTTTTATACTTCTGATGTGAAATTGCTCTCCTTGGTGATTTACACTGCTATGTCCATCTTCTTGTCTTGAGCCTATAGATTCTTGGTGTTTTTTTCATCATGTCAAGCTCCTCGTTTTCCGATTCAAAAGGCCCTATCATTGATGGGAATCATCCTTTTCATCTCCATCCTTCTGACACACAAGCCATGACACTCGTCATTCAAGCCTTGACTGGTTTGAATAACTACAATGTGTGGAGCTGTGCAATATCTCTCTCTTTGAAGGGGAAGAACAAAATCAGATTTATAAATGGAACCTACACTCGTGAGAAGGAAACAAAATTTACCAACTAGTGGGATAGGTGCAATGCTATGGTGTTGTCTTGGTTGATTAATTCCGTTGATAAGGAAATAGCGAACGGAATCGTATTTGCTGATAATGCACATGAGATCTAGGATGATCTCCATGAACGCTTCCATAAAGTTGATGGAACCAAAATTTACTCACTCCACAGAGCCATAACTACTATGATTCAAGGAACCTTTACCATTTCTAGTTATTATACAAAACTCAAGGAGCTCTGGGATGAGTATTCTCTCATCATTCCATTACCTTCTTGTTAGTGTTCTACAACCAAAGAATATGTACAAATTACTCAATAATAGCGGTTCCTTCAGTTCTTGATGGGACTCAATGACACGCATCAATAAGCCAGATCACAAATCCTGCTCATGTCTCCTCTCCCAAGAGTTAATAGTGCCTATTCAATAATTTTTCAAGATGAGGAACAACGTTTTATCTCCTTACAGGTTCCCTCCACTCCTATTGATGCTGCTGCAACAACAACTTGTGGAAGAGGACGTCAAGGTCGAGGAAGAGGAAGGGGTCGATCACAAGAATAATGCTCCTATTGCCACAAGAAAGGGCACAAACATGAGTCTCGCTATGAGCTAATAGGCTATCCCTCTGAGACTACTGCTCGCAAAGGGAAAAGCAATCAAATAAATAGGCTGTGGTTTCCTCCTCTACACCTTCAACTCCCCATGTTTAGCCTACCTTCACTGAGTAGCAATATCATCAAGTTTTACAACTCCTGAAGAAGGACTCTGAGGAAGTGATAGTAGGAGCTGCAGATTACATAGAAGAGCATGTTTTAGGTTTGATCAATGCTTTACCACCTATAATGTGTAAATCTAGTTGGATACTCAACTCTGGAGCTACTTGTCATGTGGTTAGCAGCCTTACTATGTTAGATACGACTAATGTTTATGTTGGACTGCTTAGGAAAATTAAAATGCCCAACGGTGATAAGATTACAGTCACACATAGAGGCATAGTTAAGATGTTTAACAATGTTATTTTGCATGATGTCTATTATACTAGTGACTGCTACTTTAATCTTGTGTCTATATCCAAGTTGACAAAGCATGCAAATTGTGTAGCATCCTTTTATCCTTATTTTTGTACATTGCAAGAGATTTCAACTGGGAAGTCTAGGGTGATTGGTAAAATCTGTGATGGATTGTACCTAATTAGAAAAACACTCAAGCCAGACACAATTATGCAATCTCAAGCTAACCTGCAAGACACAAACATTTTGGAATTATGGCATAGAGGACTAGGTCATGTACTCTTAGACACTATTAAACATTTAGACAGTTTAAAGCATGTAGTTTCAAACTTTCATGGTAACCATTGAGATATATGCTCTCAAACTAAGCAAACTTTGCTTCCATTTCCTCGTTCTATTTCCAATGGTATTTCTCCTTTTGAACTTTTTCATTGGATGTATGTGGACCCTACAAAGTCCCAACATATAAAGGCCATATGTATTTTCTTACCATTGTTGATAATTACTCACGTTGTACTTGGCTTTTCTTGATGATCAATAAAAATGAAAGTGTTGAATGTCTTAGAAAATTCTTCTCTCATGCTACAACCCAATTTTGTGTTGTTATTATGAAAATTTGCACTGATAATAGGTTAGAGTTTCTTAATTCTTATCTACATAGTACCCTACCTTGTATGACAAAGGTATTTTGCATGATACTACTTGTCCTTATACTCCCCAACAGAACATTATTGTTGAGTGTAAGCATTGATACCTTCTTACTGTGGCTCATAGTATACTGCTTTCTTCTGGTGTTCCCATTAAATTTTGGGGGGAGAGGGTCAAAACAACATCTTATTTGATTAATCGCACTCCTTTTCGCATGCTTGGGAATAAAACCCCCTATGATATGCTATACCATAAATAGCATGACCTTAGTCATTTATATGTACTTGGATGTCTTGCTTTTGCTGCAGCGCCATATATTACTAATAAGTTCTAGCCTAGATCTAGTCCTTGCACCTTTATGGGGTATCCACCTAACCAAAAGGGTTTTCTATTACTCAATCTTAATACTAAAGTCTTATTTGTGAGTCTAAATGTTACTTTTGTTGAACATAAATTTCCTTTTAAAGATGCACAACAGTTTGGGGGGATTCCAAACCAACCTGTTTTTTATTATTTCTTACATGATAATGATTCATATCCATCCCACATTCCAATTGAGCAATCTACAGAATCACATGAAGATTGTATAGATATGGGACCAGCAGGGAATGAAACATATATGGACACAGATTGTCACATACAACACCCTCAAACACTATATAGATCTATTCATGACAGAAGAGCTCCACAATGGTTAGATGATTATATATGCATTGTAGACAAAGGTGTAGAAACCCAATCAAAGATGAAATGTAAATATCCCATACATGAATACATGTTATATGCAAATATTTCCAAAGGTTACAAAGATTATTTAATGTATACTGATAGTGTGAATGAGCCTTGTAGCTTTCAGCAGGCATGCAATGACCCTAAATGGATGAAAGCAATGTAGGATGAGATGGAAGCTTTAGAGCGAAATAAAACTTGGGAGCTAGTTGATCATCCAACTGGGAAAAACTGTATTTGGATGCAAATGGGTCTACAAAATAAAGTACACATCCAATGGTAAGGTTGAAAGGTATAAAGCTCGATTGGTAGCCAAGGGATATAGTCAACAAGAAGGGATTGACTATTTTGAGACTTTTTCTCCAGTTGTTAAAATGGTAACAGTGAGAACTTTTCTATCACTTGCATCAATGCATCGTTGGCCTCTTTACCAAATGGATGTCAACAATGCATTCTTGCAAAGAGATCTATTTGAGGAAGTATATATGAAAGTTCCTCAAGGGTTTTGATGAGCATGCAAAAGGAAAGGTTTGCAAACTCACTAAATCCTTGTATGATTTGAAGCAAGCATCCTTGATAGAGATCCAAGAGCTGAGATCTAATGAAGAATAAAAATTTTTATTTTAGATATTTTATATTTCATTTATTAATTTAATTTTTAGATGTAGTATTTTTTAAATAAATCCTTTGAATATTTATTAAATAATATTATCTTGTAAAATCCATTGGGGGTAGAATATCTAGGATATTGTTTTATTTTGATATTTTAAATCATATTAGGTTAGTAAGTTTCCTTATTTATAGACCCAGTTGTATTCAGTTATTTCAGAGATAGAATACGGTTAGGTTGCAAAAGTCTAATCAACTTTTGTGAAGTCTTTTATAGCTAAGGATCTAGAGACAAGTTCCTTTAGGGTTTTAGCGGATCAAATCCTTAACATACGGGGTTAATCTGTATCAATCCCGCCAATGGAATGCAAAGCTTACTAAGGCTTTAATACAAGGGGGGTTTAGACAAAGTAGGTATGATTATTCTCTTTTCATTAAGCAATATAAAAAAGACATTACTATCTTTTATGATCTTGTAATCATTGGAAATAATCCTAGGTGCATAGAGGAAATAAAGAAGTATTTACATCATAGATTTAAGATTAAGGATTTGGGCAATCTTAGATATTTTCTTGGATTGGAACTAATGAGGTCTAAAAGAGGCATTGTACTTAACCAAAGAAAATATGTGTTAGATCTTATTGTTGATACAGGATTGAGTGGAGCAAAGCCTTTAAAGGTACCTATGGAAAGAAATGTGAGGCTTACTGCAGAAGGTAGAACCTCTAGCTCCAATAAAGGAGAAAAATCACTCAAGAAAATAAATACATCTCAAATGAAGGACTCCTTGCTGAAAGAGCCAGCCTCATAAAGGAGATTGGTAGGTAGATTATCTTATCCTACAACCACTGGGCATGACATTTCTTTTGCTGTGCATACCCTAAGTCAATTCATGAGTGCACCAAGAAAGTCGCATATGGATGCAGCCACACGTTTTGTGAGATATCTCAAAAGGTGTCCAAGTTTGGGGATATTGTTGGATGCAGAAAAGATGCACAAATTGAAGTGTTATGTGGACTCGGATTGGGCTGCATGCCATGATACCAGAAAACCAATAACTAGATATGTAATTAAGTTTGGAGCATCTTTGATTTGCTAGAAGTCAAAGAAGTAGCAAATTGTTTCAAAGTCTTCAGCAGAGGCAGAGCATAGAGCACTTTTGAAGCTACAGTTTCAGAGATTACTTGGCTTACTCACATGTTGAAGGATCTAGATATAAAGAATTTAGAACTAGTTGATGTGCATTGTGACAACAAGGCAGCTCTACAAATTGTAACAAATCCATTATTTCATGAACAAACTAAGCACATCAAAATTGATTGCCACTTTGTCCACGACAAGGAATGATAACTTTGCAGCATGTTACTACAAAAGCCCAACTAGCTGACATTTTTACAAAGCCACTTGGGAGTGAAGATCATGACAGGTTGCTCAACAAGTTGGGCACCACAAATTTGTTTCGCCCCCAACTTGAAGGGGGATGTTAGAAATATATGTAAATCATGTATATAGGTTTATACTGTTAGTCATACATATCAGACACTCATGTTTTACGTTCCATGTTTTTGGGCTTGTACCTTCAGTCCAAAGACTCCATACTCCATACACGTATATAAATATTTGCCAGATAGATCAATGATAGTTGATTTTTGTTGTGTTGCAATCAGGTCTGTTTCACTATGTTCACAAAGATGATTCCATGTGTTGAAGATCATCTTTTTTTTAATAAAATAATCCTCTAATGATGACACTTTCCCCATCAAGTTAGTTTACCGGGATATTGAGGCAGATGATAATAGTCTCATCTGTAGTATGGTAATCGATTCGGAAGGTGGCAAAATGCCACAAGATACTAATAGTATCATCTGATGTTCTCATTAGCAGGCTATTTTATAATCTACAAGCTTGATGCTTGCCTTTGTAATTAAGAAAAAAAACAAAATATGGAAATGTGCTACCCAAAAGACGATAAAAAAAGTTTTCTTTGGCAATATGGCTCTTTTTGAGTATATGTTCTATAAGGACGTTAAGCTACTAGTCATGAAAAACTCTTTTGGAGGGGTTCAAGGAGAAATACACTTGCAGTGGCCACTTAACATTGAAGGGTTTGTGAACCAAAGAGAAGAAGCAACCTGTGGAAATCTTGAAGAATTAACCTTTGATTAATACTCTAACCAAAATTAGGGACATTATTGTCATGAGAAGCCTAATGATTAATACTTTGCTTAAAGACTATGTTCGTACGAGGAGTACACACCAAGAGAGGGCAAATGCTTGTCTTAATTAGGAGTACACCCAAAGTTCTGAGCTATTAATCAACAATCTAATATAAACAGAGTATTCTGATTACTATATTTTCCTTTTTAAAAAATATAACCCATTCGTTTGTTCCTATTTGGCTGGGCTATCAGCCTTATTATTATATTCTCCACGAGGGAAAAAGTTGTTATACAAAATTTAATCATATATGATACTTATTTGAGTTTATTAATTTAATGATGATAAATAAAAAGAAAATAATCAGTAATTCAAAAAGAACTTTTATTTTAATGTTGGGTGAGGAATTTATACTTGATGTTGGTATCCGTCATTCGCTTTAATTGAGGTCACATGGTGTTAAATATAAATATAAATTATTTTTTCTTTTAAAAACGTAAAGCTATTGTTTATAAATTTGAGAGACTAAAATTAGAATGAAGATAAAATTGTGACACCAATGATTATATTTACCCATTTTTTCTCAATCAAATCTTTTTTCAATATTATTAAATTAAATTAAAATATTATTGGAGCCAAACAAGTAGCTGTCTCAGAAATATCTTTTACAATCGAACAAACTCTTTGTAATTTAGTTCCTCTCTCAACTTTTTAATTAAATATCTGTTGACCGAAACTTTAATTAAATCAAACGAGGATGGCTAGTTTTGATTAATTAAATCAATTTTATAATTCAACCATATTGTACGCCAGGTCACATAATTACACAATATATATAATAAAATTGTTCCATCCTCTTGTTTCTTCTCACAAACAATGAATTATAGATCACCATCAATTCTTTCATACGTCAATTCTAAGCATTTTTTTTTTTAAATTCAAATTGGCAAGGGCATTAAGAAAGAAACATGACCCATGAAGTTTTGCCACCGTATGGCACAATTATTTTAATCGATAAATGTATGATACGTAATTACTATTTATAATAAATAAAAAGTCTATTTAAAAAATAAATAGAACTGGAGTGCAACTAAAATTAACATATACGCTCACGTGTAAACTCTAAACACTCTGAATTTTCCATCTATGAATTTGTATTATAAACTACAGAGAGATAATATTGAAAAATAGATTTTTCTATTAAATTTATTTATTTTTACCCAATTTTAAGGTTCATGGATTTTTGGATTTAAAAAAACAATTATGTTGTTAAGAACACATTAGATGTAATTTCATGGTATTTTTATATTTTCGTTTTTATTTATATATGGGCTTTTCCATCTATACTATAAACAATAATAAATATTACCTAAATGTTACACTTCAGAAAAAATTTATCAATACACTGTGCTTCTCTCAAACTATGGTGAACGAGTTTGACATTTTTATTTTTTTAAAAATTTTTTTTGGAACTTGTTCACTTTTTAAGAATTTTTTAATGAAAAATATTAAAAAACAAAAAAAAATTAAATGATTTTTTTAAATCATTTAATTTTCGTTTTTTAATTTATTTTATTTTTTTATATTTGTTTGATAATATTAAGATAAAAAAAATAGGCATGACAAACGAAGGGCAGTGAGTGCATTTATAATTTCTCTCTTTTTTAAATTACAAAAGGTAAGTGAATAAATTTGAAATTGAAAAATAACTTTCACGTTAATTCAATATCTCCTTCCTCTCTTATTAGATCTCCAACAACCTTATTACACTTGAACAAGTTTCAATGTCCCATTCGTCTCTTCCTATACATTTATTATTTAATCATCTTATTTATGATTATTAGGGAGAGAGGTGAGAAGAAGGGAACATTGAAGATTGTTCAAGAGTGATAAAGTTGTTGAAGATCTGATAAGAGAGGAAGGGGATATTGAATTAACGCGGAAGTTATTTTTCAATTTTAAATTTATTCACTTACCTTTTATAATTTAAAAAAGAGAGAAATTATAAATGCACTGCCTTTCATTTTTCATGCCAATCTTTTTATCTTAATATTATCAAACAAATATAAAAAAAATTAAAAACAAAAATTAATTATTTAAAAAATTATTAAAAATTATTTTTTTTTCGTTTTTTAATATCTTTTATTTAAAAATTCTTAAAACTTTTGGAACTTACAAAAAAAAATTAAAAAAAAATAAAAATGTCAAACTCCTTCATATGACCGAGTTTGATAAAGATTTTTTCAAACTCATTAATCACGTAAATGAGTTTGAGAAAAATACAGTATATTGATAAATTTTTTTAAAAATGTATTATATAGATAATATTTATTATTTTTTATAGTACACAAGGAAAAAAAGACCTTATTTATATATTGACAATAGTTTGAGAACTGAAGTTGAACAGAATACGTTTTCCTCAGACTTTACGTATTCTCCAAAATCATTTACGTGCGAAAAACATTTGTCAAAATCATTTATTTAATAAAAGAAGCACATTTTCATGTATTTAAATTTATTTATTTTTTTTGTCATTACAAATAAATCGTGATATTTTTAGAATTACGTTAATTTTTTAACATGATCTATAATTTATAAAGTAAATATTTAAAATGAGTTTTATTTTAATGGGTATGAGCATATTTTCATGTAATGTTATAATAAATGACTACATGAAAATGTAGTTCTGTGTCTTATTTAATGGTGTAATATTTTTTCCGGTAAAAAAAAAATTGTGTAATATTTTTGTCAGCAATACATAGAAAACATGTGCCCGTATGGCCCGTATTGTTTGCAATATCAATAGCCAATCATATTCTGCCACTTAATAAGTGGGCTTTTATTGTATTTATCTATTTATTATTATTATTTTGGCCAACGTATTTATTTTTACTTCTACTTCCTACTATCAACGTGCTTGTTTGCCAATCAATTCTTAAAATCACTTTCACGCAAGTCGAGATAAAACTCTCTCATATACATACCTCAGATTTTGTGAAACCAAGGTTTGAAACCTAGGTTTTATTACTTCCCAAACAAGCCCGGTACCTGTCTTTATTACAAAACACATTGGCCCGTATCGACTCTGGTCGTGATGAATAAGAACCACTTAGAAAGCAGCCAATATCCAATTATTCGCAGAGGTGGGGCCCACACCAAGGCCCCTCGCCAATAGCCATTCCTCCCCATAATCGTGATGAGTTTCTGTCAGATTCCCGGGAAAATCTAGCTGGTAAAGAAAAACGGCAAAAAAAACAAAAGCTAGCTTCATCTTCTCCATCATGTGCCTGTTCTCTTCTGGCTTTTTAGGAATCTCTCATCAATAATCACATAAGTGTTATGTGTAAATTGCACTCTTCAGAAAAGGGAAACCGTTTTCCTCAGCTTATCAAGCAAGCAATTTTGATTCTTAAAATTAGCTCAAGAAGGAAATAGACTTTCTCCACGTAAATTTCTACCAACTTCTGAACAGGAGAGAGCGAAAACTGATTATCTTCTAGAGCATATTGGGACTTGGGTGTGTGAAAAGTGGAATACAGTGATTACTATCACTCAGAATGTCTCTAATTCGACGGAGGAAAGGCGGAGAAGCCGGTAAGACTTCGAGTACAGAGTCGAAGATTCTGAGCGAAAGGACAGAAGAACAAGAAGATGATAAAAAGAAGGGAGCCACGAAGCAGAGCAAGAAGGAGGAGAAGAAGGGGAAATGGTCTTGTGTGGATAATTGTTGTTGGTTCGTCGGTTGCATTTGTTGTGTATGGTGGTTATTGCTGTTTCTGTACAAAGCTATGCCAGCTTCGTTTCCTCAGTATGTGACGGAGGCGATTACTGGACCGTTGCCGGACCCTCCTGGTCTGAAACTGAAGAAAGAAGGGCTGACCGCGAAGCATCCGGTGGTCTTCGTGCCGGGGATCGTTACCGGAGGCCTCGAGCTTTGGGAGGGTCACCAGTGT
>QFDD01008709.1:0-12499 GCA_006871305.1 Vachellia collinsii | reverse complement strand
AAAGCTATCCTTTTCATCTTCGTTAAACATCCCAGGAACGTTTCTCCCGTTTTTTTTTCCCCGAATTGAAATGGCAAGCTAAAGCTTGGAGAATAACAGTATTACAGTAACATAGCTACTTCAGTTATAAATATCACATCGTAGCCTAAAATGACTAACGTTTGATTCAAACAAAACGCTGGTTGTTCGTGCCCAGAGCCATCTTTAACCAAAGACCTCCGTACGTCTATATACTGTGCTAAGTTTAAACCCAAAAGCTCTTCTAACTAAATCAAAAACAGCCACGGAAATTTCCATGTGGTACCCAAAAATTTAAGGATGAAAAAACTAATCTAACTGAAAATTTGTTTGTCTACAAGTTGCGACACTATAGGGTTCTGTAAGGACCGAAAAGAAATAACCAGATCGTTTCAACCAAACTGTAGGCTTACCCCGGGGTTACTTTGGTGTTCACGATATGAAATTCTCTTTACAAGACGATACCCATCCTGACCATGATCTTTGTTGATTCCACCAAAAACCTCAATTGCTGTGTATAGCGAAAGATTGGGAGGAACCATATTTTTTCATTCCTGCTGAAAAAAGAATATAAAATGTTCATCTTTATCCATATCAGCACAAAAGGGAAGCAGGACAACATGTGATTCATCCATCAGCAATTCAGCATATATGCACCATGCTTGCAAGTTCCGATCACTCAAAATCCCTTTCCAATTATCATTTCAGCTGCGGCACCCATGACTCGTTTCCCTCCTATTTCTAAAAGGCGAAGAGCCAAGTCTGGTTCATTCAGTTGTCTCAATCCGTTGCTCAGTCTCTTCAACATATCCACATCTACCTCTAGGACCCACAAAGGTGTGCAGCGCACCATCAAGCTCAAAAACCCCGACACATATGCATGCCATGTGGCGAAATCGCAACGTAGTGATATTTTCCCATCAAGGGCACTAGCAAGAAATTCCAAATGAGACCCCAAAATGGAGGGTCTTCGTTTTGATGCTGGCGATGCTGATGAACTGTCAATACCCCAAGTAAATGTGCCACAAAGCACAGCAAAATATGCCAGTGCATAACCTCTAAGCATGGCAGCCACCGGTCCAGATTCTGCTCCGCTTTCCTGCTCTGATCCATTTTCTGATAAAAACCACGATGGCAGAGTTTCTTTCATTAAAGATTGAACCAGACCTGATCCACCTGATATCCAAACCAACGAGGCCCCAAGTAAAGCAGCATGCTCGACGCGTTTCATTGATGTAGCAAGAGAAACATGTCCATATCTCATTCCATATTTGGTCTTCTTTAGTTTCTCTGCTTGTCCCTTGGGCAAACCACTGCTTGCTATATCACTGACTGAAAGCATCAAAAGAGATACAATTTCTTCGTTCAAGAACATAGCATCTCTAAGGGACCGAAACACTCTTAGGTAAAGAATCCCAGGAGCAACTGGGGACATCCCACCAGAGAAGTGGGAACCAAATCCATGACCAAGAAGGGCCCCAACACCACCATTGTTATAAATAGAGGCCGAACCAAGTCCAAGGGTTGATGTGAAGCAACTTTTTAAGAGCTGAACTACAGCATCCCTACTGTGGTGGAAGACAGTTCCAGAAGCAGAGAATACAAGGAAGTCACTCCAACGCTTCACCTTCTGGACCCATAAAGAAGATACAATGGGCATGCATGGCCAGGGGCAACCAGAAGCAAGAGCGCTCATAGCTGGACCAATCAAGACAAGGTGGCGCTCAGAAGCTTTGTCGAGTTTATAAGTAATTGTCAGGCTTACAAAAGCAGCCAATGGCAGAGGAAGGGTAGTTGGAGAGTTACCACCTGCTTGCACAAGAGTTAAATTCAGTGTCAACAGATTGATTTAAAGAACCTTGTGTTTTCTTCTATACAGAAGACCAGCACAGAGTGTGAAATTGACATAAACTTTGAAAAAAGCAAAGAAAATGTTAATTGATCTTTGTAACAAAGGCATGTAAGGATTTTGTATACTCCAAAAATCAATGTTTCAAGAAAAACCCAAAAGGAAAACTGAATTGAATTACCTACTGGAAGGCTTGGGACATCAACACCTGTAGCTGCTAGAATTTTTTTTATCTGCTGCTCAACCATGGATAAATTTGCTGCTGGACTAGGCCAATCAGTTCCATTCATATAAGCTGGCTTCCATATGCCCCGCGTTACTTCAGCTGAAAAGTAACTTACAATAGTAGCCAAAGTTGCTGGAAGAAAATCAGCAAGATCTTTGAGGCCTGAGATAAAAAGCAAATATAAATTAGAAGTCAAAAAACATAAATATAAACTTAAGAAAAAAGGCATTAGCAGTCCAATTTGTTCATTATTCAAACTCATGCTTCCAATATCAACGGATACTTGCTTAAGCAGTTTTCAACCAACTTAAAAGAATGCAGATTCTCAATGAAAAACAGGACAAGTTCCCTTTAGCGTTTTCTATCAAGTTTTTAATAATAAATACATGGCAAGGAAATTTTTTTTCTTAAAGGCCAAATCATATCATGCTGAGTGAATAAAAGATATTTACGTCATAATTTTATTAGTTAGTTTAGTAATGGACACTTTCAGAATAGGACCCAAGTTTTGACAAACATGTAAGGTTGAGAACCAAGTGTCCTTGGTGATTGATTAGGTCACAAGGGTATTATGATGTGCCTCAAAATCAATGTCAATAAAGGTTTAAGAGCTAGTGGCTTTGGCAATTGAATCAAGGTTCCATTTTCTGATAATTATTGTAATCTTAAAGCTGTCAAAATGAGTCTAACTTAATAAGTCGACTTGTACCAAAAAAATTACCCCAAAACAAAACTCATTTTATCAATCAACAAAATTAATCTAACTACAACAAAACTAATCAGATTGATTGGTTCTTTTACAAGACTCTCCCCACAACCCAATATAACCCTCTTTAGTACAGCTGAAAGGAGAAACCTAGTGAAGAAATAGAATTAAAAGTAAGAAGACATTTGTGAGAACAAGGAAAACCTGTAGCCAATTCACGAGGGGAGAGTCTTCCATGAGCACAGGCTGTAAGAGCAGCATCAAGCACAAATGGAGTGGCTTCAAGGATATCCCAGGCAGGCACTCGCAGTTTCATCAAAGCATCATCGAATGCAGACCCAGATGAATTGCTGCTTCCAGAAGTTGAAGGTGCTACAGATTGACTACCTCTATTTATCTTCCTAATCATCATGCCTAGAAGTGCTTCAACAATCTGATGGATAGGCCCTCCAGGTGCAAGACCAGTGCGGGTTGAAGCAATACATTCTTTGTGTTGCCGATACCATAAGTTTAATTTTGGAAAGGATTCCATAAAAAGAGGTTCTGCAGAGAAAGTAACAATTTTTGACAGTCTTTTGCATCTCATTCGATCTATTGGTGATTTTCCAAATGATGCTAACAAACAATTCCGAACAGACAAAAGGTACTCAGGACCTAGTTGGGATCCTAATGCTGGGGTTGCTGCACCCCCCATAGTATGTTCAATAGGCGGATGATTAAATCGCCATAACCTGAGCAGAAGAGTGAATGCATTTGAGAACACTGCATGACAAGAGAGCTCTTCTCCAGTAGCAAGTGTCCACGAGCCATTTGGAACACATGCTCCAAAAGCCTCACATATTGGCATCAGCATACCTGCAAGTAAAGGAACCTGCAAGTAGTTGACAAAATCACAGCATATATTAGCAGAAATGGTGCATATGATAATAACTAGTTATTTACTGCACTAGCCCAACCTCCATTAATTGTACAAACAAGATACTATAGTTAGAAGTGGATTAATCAGAAATTCCAAAACGCAGGGAACAGCATACAGAAACTTGCCATTTTCGTTTCTATTTTTTATTTCTTTTCTCTCTTTTTTTGCTGGACAGAAAAATGGTAATCGCCATGAACATATATAGAGTACAGACAACATACCAAGCCAAGTAAGGAGAAAATCTGAACGCAGTCCACAGATGAAATTCCAATAAGAAGGACGTTTAAAAATGGAGCTTGACTGATCAAATGGCTTTCAGTCCCACTGTAATTAGGAGGAACTGGAGGGGAGAGCAACAGCGTGATAAAAATAACAGTGTGCTCCTGAAAAAAGATAATTATTCCAAACCTGAACGAAAGGAACATACAAAGAAAAACAAGAGAAGGAGCAACAGGCTAGCTACATACTGAGCTACAAATGGTCCAGTCTTCCCTTGCAAAAGACTTTCTGAATAAAGCCAAATAAAATTGGTGTCAGGATTACCTGCACATTCCAACCACGTGCTAAAGATGCTCCACAAAGAATAGTAGCAGCAGAAATCCTTTCTTCATCTGAACCACTTCTTGCAATTTCATATATCTTCTCAATCTCTGCTAAGCTTGCATCAAAACCATCACATAAATTCAGTTGCCTAACAACTGGTTAATATACCCCCAAAATAAAAACTGATATGACCGGATTAAGGAAATAGAAGGTTATAACTAGAGACCTCATATAAGGTAATCCATTAGTTAATCAGAGGGCTGTTATTTTTACACTCATAATATGTCTCCATAAGTGCTTGTAAGCTTATGTGTTTCTATGGCTATCAATTATCTATCTTCTATGAAAAACCCATATATGCCATTTTTGGAGCCATAACCATTTTGGAGATGAACGAGAACATCTCCCCCATGGTCTACACATTTGCCATTTCAAAACTTGCTGGTCCAAACAAGTCAGTTTGGGTCAAAATGTTTCTAATCCATTTCAGAACATACCAACAAATTATTAAAGAAGAATTTGAAATGTATTGAAACAAAACATAATGGATGTCAACTATTTGAATTATTTAGTATTATCTAAGAAAACACACAAACGCATGGGCATGCATGCGCACACGCCATCAGAATTTGGTAAGTTAGTTTCCCTTATTTAGAAAGACGTCCCAATCATAGTGTTCTCTATTTTAAAAACCATTCTCAACCCCCCATGAAACTAAACATACGTTCCCTTATTAAGAAAGACATCTAAATACCCTGGCATATTCTTCCTTGGGTTTGTGGACGGGGAAGGACGGTACAGAAAATATATATTGGGAGAGCAACATACCTGGGAGCTGGAGTTGCAACTAAAACATTGACCAAAGGAGGAGTTAGCGGTGACCCTTTCATCAATGATGACCAGCCAGGAATCTGGCCAGGAATGCTACGAGGTATATGATTGCTGCGTGCATGGACATAACCAGGCCAAAAGTAAGCTGATGTATCAAGTACGTTTCTAGCAAGACAAGCCTCAACAATCAGATGCCGTAAATTTCCAGCTGCAGAAAAGAACGGTCATGACAAAATAGTCATAATGTCACCAAATTGACAAAAATTGGAGCCTAAAACAAAATTAACCATACTGGAGAGCAAATAATAAGAAAAAAAGAGAAGGATATCATGGACAACGATAATTAATGAAGCTGAAGGTGCAAACAACAGACAACTGATAAGTGACAACTAAAATTGTGATGAACAAGATTAAAACATGTCAGACACATGTCCAAGTAAATTGATTAAAAAACAATTAATAGAATCGTAAAAATACACACAAACACATCAAGGGCAATGATAATGATTCAGACACAAGGTCAGACCTAAATTATTAACTGGGGCCTTTGGGGTTTTTAAACCCCTTCTCAACAATATATGCATATTAACTAGTAAGAGGGGACAAAATGAAGAAAATTACCCATTAGTTATAATTTCCTTGTAGCATTTTTTTATTCAAACCCTTAAATTTTTTCTTTTAAACTTGGACACCTCAAATAGTTTAACTCCAGCTCTACCCCAACCAACACCCCACTAAAAACGATAGATGTCAAACAACAGAGAAAATATTAACATGATTTCCCTCTATAATTGACTTGAAATCTCATCAGATCAACATTACCACAACGAAAGCAATTACTTACAACAATTCATTGGCAAGTCATTTGCGCTCAAACATTCTAAGTATCCATTGCCAACTGCATGTCCTGAAACAAACATGATAGCCTTGGCAGCAGCCTGATTAGCTACCTGAATAACAGATTGAGGAGGAGTCAGTAAGCCCTCATATTCACCCAATAGCTTTAAGCAGGTAACCAACTCCCCACGACGCTTGCCCAAGGTTTGTTTGTCTTTTCGTCGGTTAGTTGGGCTCCGTTCAGCTTCTTCAATCAGTTCAGCTTCCTCTTCCTCAATGAGATTAGCGACTACAAGAGTTGTAGTGCACAATAACATACACATGCAGGTATCAAGTCGAGGTACAGGACCTTCACTTGGATCTCTCTCCTAAAGAACAAGGGGGGAAATGACGTCTTAAAACAAGCAAAGATTGCCATAGAGCATGCAATTAAGTGTGAATTTTCAGCGAAGAACTAATGAACCAGCAAATGTAAATCCACCAATGAAGACTAATAGACTATACATCAAATGTGGGACAGAGAAACGAAGTTTGGTACTGAATACCATTGAGTTCATCAACAATTACACAAAAATCTGATCTATCCAGAGCATTCCTCATTTCTATTATTCTTTCTGTAACTAGATCTAGTCAGGTACCTGTAGGTTTCACTCCTTCCCAACAGAATCTAAACCTATCCTGAAGCCCGCTACCATTTTATTTTTATTCCCTTCTTACAAGTGCTGATCTTCTGTCATCTTTCCTTATTGGTGATAGACTTTGTCATATAACCACACCTTACCATGGGCATATTCATCCAGAGGGTTTCTCCCATAAACCCCCCACCCTCTTCCCATTACAGTTGCCAGAAAACTATTAAAAAAGGTAATTCTTTGGTTGCCCCCACCAGAAAGTATAATATAAATAGCTAGCATTTCGTTCAAGAAGTTCCTTTCCCCCCTTAAAACAATTAGTGACTGCAAATAATTTTAGTTAATTAACTTTGCTGGGATAAGATTTACCCTTTGAACTAGCCGCAGTGCTGAAACCCACAAACCCAGAAATGTATTGTGCCATGTAGTGCCATTAACTGCTTGTAAAGCCTTCACCAAGCCTGCAATGACAAATTCAACACAATAATAGTTTATTGAATCCTATGTCTCATAAATCCTAGCTAGACAAGGCTGGAAGCATTGTGATGCTAAAATTCACCAGATGGCCATACCAGAAATAATTTCAACAGCACTAATTGCTGTAACTTGCCCTTCCCCATCCATAGCATCTTCCAAAATAAGATCGATAGGAAGCCATAGTGAGGACCAATTATCACCATGAGAATGACTAGGAGAAGACATTTGTGAACCAGCAGCCATGATAGCATTGAACTCCAGCTTTTTTTTGCATTCATGAGATAAACACTTGTGAATGTTGGAAGGGAAATGCAAAAGGGTCTCTGGAGTTAAATGTTTCAAGTTTCTTAAAACTGAAGAGTTTGTTGCAAGCATCTGCAGTTGCTGAATGAAACAATCCCAATGTGGGGGCCTATAAAGGTCAAAGCTTTTACATGTGAAGTAACTTCCATTAAATGAATGACCTAAAACCTAAATCACGGATTTACTCAACTGCAAGTTTAGACTATCTTCTTTTAACCTAAAAGTAGCAGCATAGTCATAAGTGCATGGTAATTGAACAATTATTTTTAAATTAAGAACATACATGTTTTGATGAACTAATGAAATGATCCTTGAAGTTATTTTGTTTTGCAAAAATTCTCCAATGATCTCAATAGCCATTGCCGTGTTCGCTTTTTGCAGCCCATCCTTCTGCTCAGGATTATTTCCACCGAAGCAATCAGGACCCTCAATATCCATATGATGTGACTTGGTTAGCCATCTAGGCTTATTTTCCAGGACATTCTCCAGTAATCCTTCATCATCTAATGATGCTTCAAGCAACTGCCACACAATTGAAAAGATAAATTCAACAAGAATAACTCCAGGTTCACGCTCTTTGTGGCCATACACTTGGGAAAGCTGAAGAACATCATCAATTGATTTCATAATCCTGCGATACCATCAATATGAAATGTCATCACCAGATTTTAAATACACAAAAGGATACCCCCCCCCCAAAAAAAAAGAAAAACCAAATAAATAAATAAAGATTGCACGTACAAAAGAAAAGAAACCACCGAACAACAAGCCCTATTTTTAGCAGATTCATGTTCCCTAATCCCATGGTGTTCTTATACGTAGGGTCTCTTAATCATGTTGTTTGGTTACTAGCTCCTAGGAAGATTATTCTGTTATTGTTAACAAGTTACCAGCATCCATCGTCGATAAGTCTGAAGGAAAAGAAATACAAAATCTCAGAGAAATTGCTAAAGTGTATGTGGGAGACAATGTTTAAATCAAAAAACAGCCACAAACTACATTTGCCATGAACTTCACTGGATGTGATTTCTGTCATATCCTTAAGATGGCACCGCCTGACATCAGATTATTCACCAATCACTACCATCTCCTTCTAGTGAAAGTTATATCACATCAATTCAGGAATATTGTCTCTTTTCAAGAGGAAATTTGACAAATAATTTGCTCATAACAATAACCTACAGCTTCATGTTGACAGCAATCAAGTCTATTTAATAGGGCTTTCTATCTCAACAAAAAATTAAAAAATAGTTTATTTTAGTGCCCTACAGAAATGAGATATTAGTAGAATAGAAGGATTTCTTTTACTCCGTTATGCCTGGAACAAAACCACTATCTTTACACGCTTGCAAATGGTTATGCCACTTGAAGACACTCATTGAGAGTGTGTGCATGCATGCGTGTGTGCGTAAACTACCTTCCTTGACTTTTGCATTTATTTCAACCGTGAACAGTCGCCAAATGGTGTTGAGTAATTCCTCTCATCATGTTCCACTCCTCTTGCTGAATATGTCCTGTCTCTATGAGTCTATGTATCTATCTCTCCCTATATATATGTGATATTATTCTAATTTATAAATCTGAACTATAAAAATTAATGAAGAGCTTGATTTATTATCTGAATCTACTACACTTCATGCATTCAAAAAGTAAAATAAGCTTTCGATTGTTGTAGAAACATCAAACAGTCTATTAACATAATGAAATAATTTAATGAGATGTCTAGTCCATCTGTAACCACTTAGTTGAAAGTAAACATTGCTATTGTAAGGAGATTCTTAACATAGATAGGCTGAACACATTGGGACATACATGAGAGACAAACAAATAATGCAGCAAGAATTTCAAAAAGGAGGTGCTTGTGCTAGTAAACCCCCAAATTTTTGTTTAAAAAAAAACTCACAACCAGTTTATTTTTTTTCTTTATGCAAGTCTTTATAAAAGGTTAAGGCCCCTACCTAGGGTGACCCCCCCGGGGGGGGGGGGGGTTTCCCTTCCTGGTCAGAGACAATCAATAAAATCATCACCATGACATATACAAACTCTTAGGTATCACAAAGTTATTCTCTTCCTGTCTATGTTACGTATTTTCAGAGTTAGAAAATGAACTGTCCCCTTATTATTCACTAACATGCTTTGGTAGAAGGAAGGATATAAGATATTTTAGAAGGACGCTATTTTCCAACTCTCTCATGTTTATAGTTGACGGAAAATGCCAGAAGCCTTTCTTAGAAATTATCTTTTTTTCCCCAAGCGAGTTCAGATTTTCAGCTCATGGTTTTCCATAGAGAGACGTTCTCTAGTGGATTTACAGAGGCAATTGGCAGCTCCTTTGAGTAAATATGTTCAGAATATGTTTTAATCACTTATCTTCTTTATACTTCCCTTCTTTTGTAGAAAATCTGGTTGAAATTGAATCTTACTTTTTGTAGTTTGGACCACTGATATGAGACGCAAGATAAATGGCATATCTCTTGAGGAACAACATATAAAGTCTGTAAGCTGCAGGTTGGAGCAGTCTGTTTGGAACAACCCTGTAGTCACGAAAAGGTATAGATGTCAACTAACCAGTAGGGAAAAAGTAATAAAATCAGTGAAACCAACGTTGTCATGCAACAATTCTGCTTGAGCAACCAGGGACAGCCAGTAAACAAGATATCTAGTTAGAAATTTATCCCATTCCCTGGATTAGTTAAATTTATCCCATCAGGGCCCCTAATATCCTACTACACTGGGCAATAAAGCAGAAAGAAGACTATACATGGCAAAAAGGATAAAGGAAAACACACTTTTGTTTCACCATATTAGAGAACAAGAAAAAAGGGACAATCATGACTTTGATCAATACAAAAAATATAAAAATAGAGAAAGAAAGTATATCCAAATAATACTCCAACAAAAGTGTGGTAAAGCAGCCAATTCCAACCAAAATAAGCATAGGCATGGACAAAAGACAATAGACATCATACACAAAATAGAAAAAATGCAGCAAAATTTAAAATGGGTATATGACAAGGCCTATGCATAAAAATGTCTTGTCCAGTCACTCCTCATGTTTCCCTTCTCATTTTTTATTTTAAATATAAATATAGTCATCCTACACATTATTATTCTTGGACCCAATTCAAAAATTTTGTAGGCTTGTGGCTTTTGATGTTTGGAAATTTTTCCACAACAGAAGTTGTGAATTTATGTGATGAGATTTGTACATATGGCTTCTTTTTGTGGTTTTTGTAACTCACAGATGCTTTTGACAAGCATCTTGGACTTATATGACATGGCTATTAGAAAACGAAATAATTTAACTTCTCTAATTATCCATCCATCCCTATAATGTCTGTTTTTTGTAATCTTGGGTAGTTCTTGCTGACAACAGTTAAATAATGAAGTTTTAGAAAAACTCTTCAAAAATCAAACACTTCATTGTGGCATTTGTAGTTCGTGTTACCAACCAATATTCATCTTTTGATAAGCGTATTGGATTCTTGGGGTTAATTTTCGAAATTGATATGGCTGTTCAAAATCGAGGTAGTAAAAAAGGACCTGTCACTTCTGTAAAATTCATATTCGCTATATTTTCCTAATTCAAAATTGTGCATATCTAACGTTCTAACATATTTTGAGATCCACGCTGATATGTGTGCCACAGCAATCATATAATTATGATAAAAAAAAAAAATACACAAGCACACACAAAAGAGAAATCGGACACTTCATTCTAGCAGTCCTCTTCTCAGCACATGTTTGCCAAACAATACTCGGCGAGTTTTTCCCCCGTTGCTAAACAAGAGTTGAACAGCCATAAAATTCAAACAGAGCCTCAGTTATAAAAGCGTATGCCAACATAATTTCATAAGCTCGTTAATCCAAAACCACACAAACATGCTCAACTCAGCGTCAATGATGAGAATATAAAACAAATTCAGTGAATTAGATAACGAAACGAGAGATGCCAGAGCCAGGACCTGGTAGAGAGAAGGGCGACGACGAACAAAGGAGGGACGATATTGATAGTCGAGGCCCTCTCGAGAAACTTCCACGTGATGGGCACATGATTATCCCAACAGATGTAGGAGACTAAACGGTCGGCGAGCTCGACGGAAGGCAAAGAAACACCGGCGGCGTTAAGGGCTGAGTTGATGTGAATCGCCCAGAGGAGAGGATCAGTGTTCTTTTCCTGAGCCGACTTGGTTTGCTCCAGAACGGCGTCCCAGATGCTCGCCATGCGGCTTCTGTCAGAGGCAGCAGAATACAAATTGACCAATTCACTGAGCGCCAATAGCACAGAATCTCCGCTATCAACGAAGTGAAACTGTGCGTGCGTGCGTGTACTTTGACTGGAAATGAAAAGTCATATTCGGAGGCGAGTTCACGTTACTATACGAATCCTCTCCGCCATTCTCCGTTCAAACCCCTTTTCTTTCGTTTTCGGATTCTGTAGTCTCATTCGTATATCGTATTATGTTACTTTCCATTTTCAAACCTTTTGCAAGACCATTAACCAATTTGGCCCAGACCAAAATCCAAGCCATATTCTCTTTATATATTGAGTGTGCGTGTAATACGTTAAAAAAAAGAGTCATAAATAATATTACTTACTCCTCCGTACTTAAGTTTAACATTCAATTAGAAAGTTAATCTTGATTTTAAATATATAACCAATTTTGCATACTTATTATTATTTTTTAAACTAGAGTGAACACTGTCCCATCCGGTGCATGGGATGTGAGAAATGATAGTGTGTGATATATTGTATAATGTTTTATGGATTGTGTAAAATAAATTGGTAGAGTATTGATTATTACGATCAAATTTATATCTTATACTTTCATTTGAGTTATTCTTTTCTTTTTTTTGAAAAAAAAAACCCTCACTCATACTCTAAGAAAATTTCATCTCAGAAAAAGTAATTTTGAAATATAACATAAGAATTTTCTTAATTTTATATTCAAACCATTTAAAATTTAGGTGA
This sequence comes from Vachellia collinsii, assembly GCA_006871305.1. Classification (NCBI taxonomy): domain Eukaryota; kingdom Viridiplantae; phylum Streptophyta; class Magnoliopsida; order Fabales; family Fabaceae; genus Vachellia; species Vachellia collinsii. The sequence goes on along the minus strand of QFDD01008709.1, from coordinate 186 downwards.
TTAAAATTATTGTTCCATTTAGATCCCACAATGAAAACATTGCTGTAAAACAAAAAACAACGAATAATCCCGCTCTTTTTCCATGAAAATTTCGTCCACACCAAAAAAAAATATTTTTTATGTCTTGAATATTGAATTTTAAAAATGATGGACAAAATAATTATTCAAAAACTTCTTGGCAGGCCA
>QFDD01008708.1:0-13340 GCA_006871305.1 Vachellia collinsii | reverse complement strand
CTATGAGTTAATTGGTTGCCATGATTGACTAATATATCACTACTTGATTTGATTTCTCATTAGTATATTGGACATTGGTGGTCTTTTTCGAGAAGGATGCGAAATTACGATTTTATTTAGTTTTTTAAAGTTTACTTCATGACTTATCAACTTGGACTCTTCATTTTTTTTTAATAAATAAAACATTTATCGTCAACTACATTTTGTTAAGTATAGTTGTTAGCTTCACTAGTTTGGTATCTGTTTTTTTATCATAAATAATAAGTTCTTTTAGCTTTATGTGTGAACGTGGTTTTCAAATTGGATTGGCACGTAAAGTCATACACACATGTATATAAAATAGTTATGAGAATTATTATTATTGTTGTTGTTGTTGACAATATTCAAATATAATCTGACACTAATTGAAGCTGTTTAGCTTAGTTCACACTTACAACTTCTTTAAGTTTTACTTAAGTCGTGGGTGAGTTCCTTACGTCTGATGAAGGATGATTAAGAAAAAAAATATAATATGATAGTATTGATCAGATAAATGCATAAGAAGTATTTTCAATTTTTTTTTAATTTCAAAAATTTATTCTGGTTCATCATTAGTTAACACGTATTTTTTAAATTCAATTTAATGTACTTTTATTTCAAAAATCAATAGCCTGGTTTTTGTTTAGTAATTGGCATTATTTATGATTGACTGATTTTACATTTTTCTGAATAAATAAAAATGTATTTAATAGAATACTTTTTTTTTTGCCCCAAGTATTTAATAAAATACTACTACTGCTGGTGATGTAGACTTTTTCATGATAACGATATGATTATTTTTTTCTTGGTAAAAGACAACGATATGATTCTACATCAGTGGTTTTTTATTCAGTATTTTCTTTTTGTGACATGAGAATGATGTCTTTGTTCTGTACCTTGACGAATGTGTCTTGTTTTTTTTCCCCACAGATCAAATGCACTGTTACATGTCAATTTCAATGCCTCAAAGTCTTTATCATGATATTTTCTATATTCATTGACAAACAAAAAGATATTTTCTATATTTCTTCCATTTTAAAAAATGAATATTTTTTTGTTTTATTTTAATTCACAAACTTCATATTACTAAATTCGCTATCCTCTAATTAATTCACCAATGTAGCTGACGACTTACTCTAATCTACTCACTATTGTCTGGGCTTAGATGTTAGCTGTGTGCCCCCAGCTGTGCCATCAGTTGTGTATCAATTTTGGGGTGCTTCTTAAATGTAATTTTTGTTTTGTTTACATCATTAAATTTTACATAGAATTTTACATAGAATGATATTTTGATATTTTATAGAAAAAATGTTTATTTTTCAATTTTTACGATTTTTCAAGTATAAACACTTTAAAAAGCATTTAACTTATCCAAATTTTAAAAGATGTATCTTTAAAAAATCATAAAAAAATTGAAAATTTAACCATTTTTTATTTATGAGATATCAAAATGTTACTCATTTTATGAAGAATTTGATTATGAAAAGAAAAAAAACATATAGTAAGCACCCCAAAAATGCTCCAAATCCCTGTTGTCTCTGGCTTATATTTCTTTCAAATCTTCAAAATAAAAAGATGTGCTGATATTTCTCCAAAAGTAATCAATTTTATTTAAATAATAACTTGGTCTTTTAATTTATATTTGATCGTTCAGATCCAGATTCTCTGTTCTGTTAATTTTCAATTAAATTCAACGCAAGACATAAGTTTTTTCCTTCCCAGGTGGATCTTTTGCGTACTTGAGGGTAGAGCTCGGCGACTTTGTGGCCTTCATAGCCGCCGGAAACATCCTTCTCGAGTATGTGATCGGTGGCGCCGCCGTGGCACGATCATGGACCTCCTACTTCGCCACCCTCTGCAACAGAGGCTCCGACGACTTCCGCATAATCGTTAACAGCATGAGCTCGGACTACGGCCACCTTGATCCCATCGCCGTCGTAGTTCTGGCCGTAATCTGCATCCTTGCCTGCTTCAGCACCAAAGCCTCCTCTCGCTTCAACTACATCGCCTCCGTCTTCCACATGGCCGTCATCATCTTCATCATCGTCGCCGGTCTCGTGAAAGCTGACACTAAGAACTACGAAGACTTCATCCCATACGGCCCACGTGGCATTTTCGTGGCCTCCGCCGTCCTCTTCTTCGCCTACGTCGGCTTCGACGCCGTCGCAACCATGGCTGAAGAGACCAAGAACCCCGCCAAAGACATCCCCATCGGCCTCGTCGGCTCCATGGTGATATGCACCGGAGCTTACTGCTTGCTAGCCATTACCCTCTGCCTCATGCAACACTACACCGATATTGACGTAAACGCACCGTTCTCCGTCGCCTTCAGCGCCGTGGGAATGGACTGGGCGAAGTACATAGTGGCGGCCGGAGCGTTAAAGGGTATGACTACGGTGCTGCTGGTGGGTACGGTGGGCCAAGCTCGGTACTTGACGCACATAGCTCGGACCCACATGATGCCGCCGTGGTTCGCTCACGTGGACGCCAAGCTGGGGACGCCGGTGAATGCGACGATATCGATGATTGCGGCGACGGCGGTGATAGCTTTCTTCACGAAGCTGGAGATTCTGTCGAATCTGTTGTCGATTTCGACACTGTTCATCTTCATGCTTGTTGCTTTAGGGCTTCTGGTTCGACGATACTACTCAACTGGAGTGACGACTAAAGCAGACCAGGTAATGTTTGCTGTTACTTTATATTATAAAAGTTAATTGCTTTAGAAAATTTTGCTTTGATTTACCTTCAGTGTTTATAACTGTACAGCAAGTGTGTTTTTCTGGTTGGCAAAAAAAAAAGTGTGTTTTTCTGACTTTATTGCATTTAGTCGGCAGAAATTTATGTTCCTAGATTGCCCATCTTTTATAATTACTTTTAGGATCAAATTTCCTAACTTAATTATCCCCCCAATTTCATATATTTTCAGTTTAGTCAATTAATTTTATTAATCATTTTTTTATAAAAAATGTTTAGATATTGAAACTTAGTAGGATCAGAGCATATGGTAGCATACCTCCATCTTCATGTTTGAAGAATGCTTAAAGAGTTCTTTTCGACGGTGGGATTTAAACTCAAGACCATGCGAGTTATAAAAAATATTGTTAATCAATTTTTTTTTAACCTTATCATTGTTAGTGTCAAACAATGAGTCTTCTTGGGAAGTTGTTGTTAGTTTTAAACAATTAAATTTAATATATTAGCATTTAAGTATTTGGTAATTAAACTTTTAATTTTTTTTAATATCAACACATTTTAAGATGAGTGGAAAAAATATTTTATAAGATGAAGTGATTTGAATAAAAAAAAAATTGTGCAAGTCATGGGACTAGGAGTGGAGCATACATTTGCTCTTGTACATATGAGAAGAGAATTATATGTACAAAAACACTAACATACACAAGCTCTGTTGCATTATACAGACAAAGCTCATAGTGTGCCTAGTTCTAATTCTGGCATCCTCCGGCGCCATTTCCGGGTACTGGGCGACCAGCGACGGTTGGATCGGGTACGTGGTGGCGGTGCCGTTCTGGTTCATGGGCACGGCGGGGCTGTGCATGTTTGTTCCGCAGGCGAAGCAGCCGAAGCACTGGGGAGTCCCATTGGTGCCATGGCTTCCATCTTTGTCCATAGCCATCAACATCTTCCTGTTAGGTTCCATAGACAAACAATCGTTCATAAGGTTTGGGGTATGGACGGCATTTCTTTTGGTCTACTACGTCCTCTTTGGCTTGCATGCTTCTTATGACACCGCCAAAGAGCTTGAGAAGAACCACCATGCTTCTGCTGATAAGGTCTTGGAAGAAGGATCACAACCAGAGACAAGAATGTAGATACATATATGCACATGTGTGTGTGTCTCGCGGACAAGTGATGTTGGTTTCTTTTGAACATGTCTAATAGGAGTTTAGGCTATGTTTGATAACCCTTTCTGAAAAGCATTTTCACACAAGTGGGGAAAAAACTCTCTCACATACTCACCTCGGATTGTGTGAAATCACTTTTCAAAAGATCATGGATTCTCTCTATCTCTCTCTATCTTATTTGGTTTGCAAATGTACATGAAGGTTAAGGGGTAACAATAACCCCAAAGTTTTTTCGAATGGGCATTAGGCATACAAAAGTTGTCGGAGAGCATTTTGAACTTAGAAGTTTTAAAATGGGCAATTTTGCCCATCGTTAAAAATGTTAATGTTGATAGTTAAATTTGACTAATTTATCCATTGGGATGTGATAGTCAACTTTAACATTTTTAACGGTGGGGTGAAAATGTTCTATTTTAAAATTTTTGGATTCAAAATGACTTTCCGACAACTTTCGTATGTACAGTGTCCATTCGCACAAGCTTTTGGATTACTTGTGATGTTGTTTGTTTGTTGTTTTAAATGAATTCCTTGTGCAGTTTTTTTTTTTGGGATTCCTGGTATAGATTTTGTGTGAAACTCGTCAGGCCAAGTGTGTTTCCTGTTGTAAAAAAGTTCTGAACATTTTGAATGTTATATTTCTATTTACACCCTCATCACTCCACTATATTGCTATCACTTGATCTATTGCTACCATCATTATCATTATTATAATTGTTTATTAAATGGTTAATTCGAATTTATACTTTCTAGTTTGACGCATTGATCATTGATATATAACTACTACAAAAAAGGATGTTGGTGAGATAACTTTCTACAGGCTTAAAAGAAGGGATGTAATTAAAAAAGGCCTAAAAACATTTATGAAAAGTGTTTTGTTGTAATAGTGCATTAGAAGAAATAGTAGGACATAAAAAAAATCACACCACACATAGATATACACAATGATATTTAAAGTTCACTTTTATTTTTGTCAATTAAATTGTGTGTGTGTGTTTTTTTTGGGTGTTATAGAACATACTACTTTAGTTAAGAGATTTTTTTTTAATAAATACAAGTAGATTTCTTTTTTTTTTTCTTTTCTTTTTTTTTTGGTTGCCCAGGGTATCCCCACCCGCGTGTCAGGTGAGACTAATCCCTCGCTGTACTGAAGTCCATTTAAGGGGTTGACAGCTGGCCTGTGAGTTTGCTCCATACATAAGGAGAGGGATCGAACCCCTGCCCACTTGCTTAAGACAATTTTGTTTGAGGTATTGACATAATCTGTCTCTAGATTCAGAAAGCAAGACCTGAACTTACGGTCTTATGGATTATAAAACAGCTTCTTATTAACCGCTCCAAATATTATTGGATTAATCCCATTGTTTCTGGCCCAAAAAAAAAAAATCCCATTGTTTAATTTTTTTAAATATCTAGTTTCACTGGAATGCTTGATAACTGTATTTGTATTTAAGCCCAAAATGAATCTCGGCCCAAAAAAAATACAGATATCGAGAAAAAAAAGGCTATCGCATCTTTGCAAATTACGATGGAACAGATTTTCCATTGGTTCACTGAAGCGGAGATTGGAGGCTTGGAGCAGTCGAGCAGAGCATTTAGCTGGACGGAAACTCACCTCTGGCTCCTATCGTCACTTCCATCTCTCTCTCTCTCTAGCCGATGTCCAAAGCTGAAGATTGATACAAATTCTCGGTTTCCTGAGCTTCACTTTCATTACTGGTAAACATTTTCAACCCTGGCCTATCTTTTCATTCGCTCGCTGAGTGATTTCAGTCCTTTAACTCGAAAGTGTTGTTGGGGAGTTTTTGGATGTATATGCTTTGAGTCATGTCTTTGCGGGACTTCTTTATCTGGCTTTCTGATTTTTCCTTGTAACCTTAATTCATTAAATAATAATGAATTGATTGATTGATTGATTGATTTTTTTCTTTGGTTGCTGGAAGTAATTATGAATTTCTGATTAGTGTGCATGCTAATACTTGGATATCTTTGACGTCTAAGCAGTATAGTTTTCTGACGTTCTTATTAAAAAATTTTATACGAACCCAAAAGGAGAAACAGTCAGTCTCCCTTATTCTCCCTATTTTTTATGTTTACCATGCTTTTAGCAAGACATCTAAGATTTGGCATGTTTAGTTGCCGATTAGGCTTCTGATAGCTGCCCTTTTCTCCCATTGTTATTCCGTACTCCGTAGTAACTTATAGTAAGCAATACGTGTTGGAAGACCATAGTAAGTAGGTGACTGATTTGTTTCAGATTTCATTCATTGGTGAAGTTGAAGTGGACACTGGCGTTTTGCTGGTATTAATGGCACTCAGAACTCTGAGTTCATTACCAATGGTCCGATTTGAGGCCACGAATTTTAATGGCCTGCCTCCGCCCCGCCCTTCTAACTCTGTGCCTCATCTCTCATTCACGAAGCCATCTTGGGTTGTGAGGACAGAGTCAAATGTTCGGAAGAAAAGAAGAAAGAAGCCAGATCCTCCTTGTGTGGTCTGTGAGGGGAGTGGAAGGGTTGATTGTCACCAATGTCATGGAAAAGGTAGGACAAACAATGTTGATTCAGAAATGCTCCCAAAAGGTGAATGGCCAAAATGGTGTAGGACTTGTGGTGGAAGTGGTCTTGCTTACTGCTCCCGCTGCCTTGGGACCGGAGAATATAGATATATTATGGGCTTCCATTTCATGAAAAAGGACGAAATTCAATCCCAAGAAAACAACTCTTAGGTTTAGCATTTTTCCTTGTTATTTTGCTAATGATTAGTCCTAGATTATAGAGAATGTCACTATGCAGTAAATTATTGTGAAACTTCACTAATGTATTGTCTGAAACTTCTTTCATAGTCATATGATTGTTTTATGTGGGCTGGTACTCAGTACCTTGAATAGATAATTTAATTGAGAAAACTGCAATATAAGTGAACTAAAATTGTTGTTGCTTACAAGAAAAAGCCAAAGTCTCTAATCTGTAAGGTTTCCGGCCTTTAATCCGTGGTGAGGTGTACCTTGTTATGCTTTCCTAACACTCAAATAAGTGGGGTAAGACACTCTGATGTCCATGCTTGGCGCGGAATGCTACAGTTATTAGTATCCATATCTTTCATCTAAATGACTAACATCAATGGAATAATGATGAATTTCCAACATTTAGGAAGATCCAAACAATTAACAACCTACCAAGATGGCTACTTATTGCCCTTTTTGTTCTGCCACTAACAGATCAAGTAAAGGACTTGGCAATTTAAAGTTTTGATTTTTAAGTTTTTTTGTTAATTAAAACTGTGGTTTTTCCCATTTGTCTCTTTAGAGAGAGTAATTGGCATAACCTTCCAGGCTAGTTGATTATAATGGAAGTGAAGTTCATGCATACTAATGGTGAAGTAAGGGGGACAAAGAGTGTGACTGTGGCTTACTTTAATCCCCACCACCCCCCCCCCCAAAAGAAAAAAAACATAAAAAAAAAAACAAAAGGAAAAGGCCCTTTTTCCCTTTAATTTATATTTTTAACCAGATAATTTTTTTGGCATTCTTGATTTTCTGTATCTCATTACAATCAGTTATTCTTGAACGATTGTGAAGGCACTCACCTTTGAATATCTACTCTAGCCAAGATTGGTTTAGATCTTAAACAGATTTGGAACATTCCTCTCTTATGGTTTACTGCAAAGATAATAGTTTTAATTGATGTTTTCTCTGTATAGTTAAGATAACTGCTATCTCGTGATTCTTTAACACTATTAGATGTTCCTTATAAAGATGGAATTCATTTTTGCTATGTAAAAAAATCAATATATAGGCGTTGTTTAATCCTTAAGGCACTGGATTAATCTGAAAATTTTCAGCCAACCGCCAGAGCACTATCATTTAAAATGCAAATAAATGGAGAGAGTAACAGACCTCGCCTAGCAGACTCTTATGTACAGTGGAGTCAATGGCAGTTGCTTGACTCACTTCTCCCAACCGGTGGATTTGCTCATTCTTTTGGTCTTGAAGCAGCAGTTCAATCCCACATGGTGTCTGGTCCCGATGAGCTTAAGACTTTTGTTATCCATGTCTTGGAGAATACAGGAAGCTTACTCCTTCCCTATGTGTACTCAGCTGCCTCGTCACCGAATATGGAAACCTGGCACAGGCTTGACAGAATGTTGGATGCTACTTTAACCAATGAAGTCAGTCGAAAGGCATCGATCTCACAAGGATCTGCACTCATGAGGGTGGCTTCAGCCATGTTCTCCGAGACCCCCTCTCTTAAAACCATGAGGGATGCTTCTATTGGGTTAGGGTCTGTATCTTTTCACCATGCTCCAATATTTGGACTTATATGCGGAGCACTTGGATTTGACACTAATTTTTCTCAGAGAGCTTACTTGTTCATCACGATGAGAGATGTCATCTCAGCCGCAACAAGGCTGAATTTGGTGGGACCTCTTGGGGCAGCAATGTTGCAGCACCAGATTGCCCCTATATCAGAAAATATTTTGGAAAAATGGATGAATCGGGCGGCAGAGGATGCATGCCAAACAGCTCCTCTGCTAGATGTTGTGCAGGGCTGCCATGTCTATTTGTTCTCTAGGCTGTTTTCCTCTTGAAAGGCACGAAGAGTTCAGCATATTTGAAACTTCTAAGCACTCAGAAGTGTGAATGAAAGAAATGCAGAAGTGGTGAGCATCTGGTTTCCTTGACCTTATCTCTTGGCTTGGCAATACGTTTTACTGTATTACCCTATTCATTCCATAATACTATCTAAGTCTTTAATATAATATCGTATTTATAGTATAATTTGCACTGCAAACTAGATCTTATACTTATCACCGTACATGGTAATTCTTTTTGGTCTATAGGCTACAGTATTTCACATTAAAGATTTCATACCTGGCATTGTTCTTACAAGCATGGATATAAGGAATAAAATAGCTTGAAATAAACATGACGAATTATAGTGTTTATTGGGAATTTGGGATTGTCTATTGGGCCAGATGAGCAGACCAACTCAGACAAATTAGACCTGTTCTGAAATTTTAAACATCAACTTGTCCATATCTGGGGTTAAACTCCTACTAGGTGGCAAACTATTTGGATCTTTGCTCACATAGATGTTTATATTTAATGCAACGTTTCAAATATGATTGTTTCTGATATCATGTCCGGTATTGAATGTAAGAGTCACTTAACTTTTTTCTAAGATATTAAAGAAACTAATTAACTTAATTTATTATTCAAATTTTGCTACTGTCTCTTATATTAAGGTTTAGAGGTAGTAGAAGAATACATGTGCATTAAAAAACAAGTATTCATGACATGTTTTATAGAAAAAGCGATGAAATTGACAATTAAAGAGATGAATTCTAAAGTAAGATTTGAGATCTTGAATTATGTATTTTTGTATAATTTTAATTTTTGACCTCACTTTTTTTTTCAAAATTCAATTTTAATATAATTATTATAATCATTGTCCGTATGAAATAATTAATTATAATTTCCCCTAATACATATTTGAACTTCTAAATGTACAACAATTATTTACTATGTCATACTCAATAATTACCTATAAATAGTTGAATTGGAATTGGACTGTAGTATAATCTTAGTTTCGATCATAAAGATGCGAATATATGGGTTATTGAGAGGTAACTGCTCATGTTTTTTGTCTTCATGAGTTCACTTGAAAAAATAACATTAAAAATAAGCGTAACATGTTTGTTGTCTTAGGCTATATCAATGGAAATGATGTAATTGGAAGGTCACTCCCTAAAGTTTAAAAAGAAAAAAAAAATCCTACGAGTTTTGATTACAAACAAAAATACACAAATTAATTTTATATATTTCTACATTCTCTTGAGAATTATAATATCAGGCTAAAACATATGTTTGGTAATTTAAATGTGCATCATGTTTAATCTTAGACCTTGAAATTCAAAAAAAAAAAAAATTACTTTTAGTCATTTAGTTTTAACATTGGTAGTTTTATTTAATGAAAAATGTTGACTTAACAAATTTAAATGATTGTTCCTAATTAAATTCTAAGAAAAACATTCTTAAATTTGAAAATATAAAGAATTAAAATTTAAACATAGTTTATTAACAATTAGTTGCAGAATTGTTATTTTAATTTATCTAGTCTATATTTTTTGTTAAATAAAACTTAATATATTAAAATTATGTAATTAAAAGTGCACTTTATAACCTTAAAGGATTAAACTAAAACATACTAACTAATGTGACTCATGTATATTGCCACAATAACAAATGTATCCTACCCATATATCTTTCTTTTTTCGTTAATTCTATATGACAAAACTACATTTGACTGAATTGTTAGGAACGCCAATGTGATTATTTTAGCCTTAAAATGAAATATGTTCTATGTAGACTTAACCTTAATTGCATGTTATAGTCACCACCAAGCTTTTTTAAAAAACATGTGTTTTTCAGAAGAATCTCCGATGATGACGAGCATGAAATTCTTTGTTAAATGCATTTGAAATTGGTGTCATTACCATATTCCATTGACTTGAGCATCATGTGTTAGTTGCCCTTGACTCACTCCTTGTTTGGTTACAGGAAGGCAAGGGAATTATAAGGTAAGGCCTAGTGGTCCTGACCTTTCTTAGAAAGCCCTTGCTTGGTCTCATGACATGGAAGGAAACAATAGGATCTTATGTTAGTTGGGTGGAAATGGAATGGGTGAAAAAAAAAAATTGATGCCCTTTTGAAGTTTGCTTCTAACCTATGAGGTGGGGTCTAGTAGAATGGGTTTAGGGTCGGGTCTAGTAGAATGGGTTTATCTTTTACAATGTAGTAGATTAATATTCAAATTCTTGTCGAGAGAAAAGTTAGTATTTGATAGTACTTCAATCAGAATTGCCTCTAGTAGAAGAATACATATGCTTATAAAAAAAAGTTGGCTTATAGTAGGAAAAGTTTACATTAGTTGAAGTAATGGTTTAAATGTCAATGCTATATCTGTGATTGGATTTATAATTTTTTTTAGAGAATTATTATAAGATTTTAATGAAGAGATTTTAATAACAACAACGGAGCAGAACATGACGATAAATTGCAGTGTAAAAGACGACAATATGTTTATACTCCTCATTTGTTGTTGGGAATTTATGATAATTAAAATTTTTTATTAGGACTTCACATTAATTCTTCCTATTTTTTTTTTAAACCTTTCCTATTATGCATATTAAGAGTTTCCATCAAGATGTAATATCTTATACAAATGATTCAAATAGGCCTTTTAGAAAAACCATCTCAATTTTTTTTTATAAACAAATAACTTAATTGATTTTTTTTTTAAATTTAGGTGAATTAGTTATCTAGTTTTTTTATTTAATATCAAAAAGCGTATAAATCTAAAAAAAATCAATTATCTTTAATTATAACGTTGGCTTTGTTTGGGGAAAAGAATAAAAAATAGAATGGGACGTGGCACTCAATTTTCTTTTGTTGAAGCTAATATAAATTTTCATTTACCGTTGGTTATTTATTTATTTATTTTTGGTCAAACTTTGGGGCAATTCAAGAGACAAGAGGTAAGCTTCACAGCAGCAGCGCGGCGACTGACGTTAATTTACATTGGAAAATGGTTCCAAATTCCAAAGGACGCGCTTGTTCCATTTTCCGGGTTTCCTTTAATTGAGTAATTTTTTTTTTAACGCACGGAATTGGAAAAAAAATATTGCACAGGGAAAAGAGTATATAATTCTCAACGCGAGGAAAATTTCTTGGATTACTCTTTGCTGATTGGGATGAACAGGTCTTCTTCTGCACTCTTTTATTACTTTCTCTCTCCCTTTCTGGGTTCGGGGCTTGGAATATCACGTCTCTATGCCTCGAATCTTAGTCTGTATTTAGATTTCTCGTCTTTCATTTTCCTCCCCGAACCCTTGGGTAAGTTAATCCGATTGATACTTAAAATTTAACGTTCTTGATGTATTTTATTTTCAATTTTTCTGCTGTGTTTTTTCCCCTCTTTAGATTCCGTCTAAGTATGAAGTTTTTCTGGTCCTTGGAGTAAATGGGTTTCGGTTAATTGATTCGCTTTTAAGTTTTAGAATCCCTAATTTGAAAGTTTTGTGCTTTGGTGATGATGATGTTTGTTTTCGCCGGGCTTTTCTCTTGAAATTTTCATTTAGGGTTATTTTATGCTTTCGTTAGATTAGTTGTTGGACAAAATTGTTCAAACTATTATTGTACTCTTGGTGTTGACTGAGCATAGAAGTTATTTCTGTGATTGGAGGCTTGAAGATCTTTGGTTTCTTGGATTGTAATTTTGTTTCCAGAATCATATTCTTATCAAAGGAAAATATACTTAATTGATTTTTCTGGGAGGATATCTACGGAATATTTAATCTACCCTTATCAGGGAACCATGGCTTCTCTCTATGGTGCTCATAAACTGAAAAAAATATTTAAAGAAAGAGTAATTATGATTTTTCTGGGAGGATTTCAGATATGATATCAAGCATCTTATGTAACTGGTTGAGTAATACAGGAAGATCAGAGATATATTTTACCAGTTACCTATAGATCAGGTGTTGGCAGTGACTTTTCCCTCAATTGGAAGTTAGGTGGTAGGTGATGTACCTGGCATAGCATTCGTTTGCTCATTCTTTGTTCTACCATTTCAAATTTAGTACCTAGTTTGTGTATATAGTAATTAGAGAGACGTGTTCTTGAAGTTTGACGAAGGAGTCACATTATTTCTTGTTATGGATTTTATATTGCTCATATGTTGTCTTTTGCGTGCAATCAATTTAAACATTTCTTTACATTTATCTTTTGAATTGATTTATTTTGGGCCTTACTAGAGTCAATTGTTATGGAATCTACTAAATGAAAAATAATAAGTTTTCAAGGGTCAGAACCCTATTTTTACTAAGCTATCTGATGATAGACACCCCAATTCCCTGTGTAGCATAAGCTCTGAGGAATCTATGAACGGCTAATTTGGGGTAAGGCAAATTTTTGATTTCATTTCCATTTGGCTAATCAGTCATGATTATTGTTTTGTTCCTGTAAATATATGCATATCAACTTTAGGAAACTGGCGTGATCAGGAAAAGTCACCAGCAGAGCCAATTGGCACGTTGCTTCTTCTGTACTTTTTACTGTGATTGATATATATATTGATGAAGCTTAATTTTTGATATATTGGGGACCTATTATTTCTGAAGCCAAATTTTCGACGAGTGACATTTAGGTGAAAATTTTAACATTTGGAAGCTGGTGAGAGAGAAAGGATGTCGAGTGGAGCAACACACTGGTGTTATGTGTGCAGACGGGCAATTATACCTGAAGGGAGGGATTTCACATGCCCTTATTGTGATGGAGGCTTTGTGGTGGAACTTGAAGAGATGCAAAGAACGGGACATATGGAAGATTTTCATCAAACACCTGACCTTTTTGGTGCTATTCATGCTGTTATGGGGAGGAGATTCCCGGAAACAATACTT
>QFDD01008707.1:0-13702 GCA_006871305.1 Vachellia collinsii | reverse complement strand
TTTTTTCTTATTAAACGAAAATATCCCTGTTCATTATTATTGTATAGTCTTAAGTGAAAATGAACAAGTCTTTATGCCAAAGAAGAAAGATAGAGAAAGGGTAAGAATGACATTTAAGAAATTTATGAATAGACATATCAATGAATGAACTATATATTTAAGGGTTAAGGGGTAATTTTAGTAGAAAAGCTTTTCATCAGAAGTATGTGGCATAATTATGTTTTGAAAAGAGATCATGATATTCATTATATAGTTGAAAAGATAGGAAAGCAAGTGGATCCTAGGTAAAAAGATACAAACTTTTGGATCAATTTAACGAAGCTATTAAAATTATTCTATTTTTAAAAGGTTTTAGCCTTGTATTTAACGGGGTTTATTAATGATAAAGTATAATTAATTACATCATCCAATTCATATAGTTAACCTCACTCGGTGAGATAACAGGTGCAATACTAGGTTTTAGGACATCTTTAAACCAGCTTACTTTATATAAGTACCTGCAAATAAATTAGTAACAACTTTACATTGGATGACCATATGGGACAACAATAGTTTTCGTATTTTTAAGAATAAAAAAAATTTGTTATTATTTTGTCAAATAAATAAGTGTCAAAGAATATAAAACACAAACCACAATGATGTGCTTGATAATTTCCTCACCTGGTCCCTTAACCAAGTTGGAGGGTTCGATTCCTTCATTGAGCATAGAAAAAAAATCTATGACTAACCATTTTACTCTTAATTGGAAGATTCAAATTAGTCTAAGGGCATTAATATGCTTGAAAAATAGCTTGTTCTAGGATACAAATGCTCTTAAGTATAAAAAAAGAATATAAAACATATTATGTGTGTGTAGTGATCTTAAAAGTAAATTGCAATTTTAATGTTCCCTGTTTATTGTTATGTATGGTCTTAAAAAATTAAAACAAAATTAATTAAAATTTTTTAACCCCACTTCTTTATTTTTTTGTTCCAAATCAGATTCTAAAAATCTTCTCCTTCACTCACTTTCCCTCCCCTCCCTCTTCTTTTCAATCGTTTTATTGGAAAAAGCTCATACGCAAATTAAAATAAAAACCGGATCACTTTTATCTTGGAAAGTGGTACTTAACTTACTTTCACAGCCTCATATTGCTCCTGTTTATATTTAGTTTGATTGGTCAAAACTTACATGATGGTTGAAATGAACTGAATCCACATTAGCGCATGAGCCATACAAACCAAAATTATTAATCTTTTCATATTTTGACAAAAAAGGATTACTTCTTTCCTTTGACTTTTTTTTTTTTAAGTATGTACATGATTTTTAATTGTTAAATTATTTTTTGGGAAAATTTAATGATCGTGACCCCATAGTTTTATCTGGTTTTTAATCACACCGCTATAGTTGTTTTCTTTTTAATTATTATGTTCTTAATAGTTTTACCTCATTTTAATAAGATATTTGTAGTTTGTTCCATCAAGTCCTACTTTTACCTAATCTGATTTTTGTAGTTTCATGTTACCTATAGAAAGAAAACAACAAAAAAAACTTGATAAAATAAATAGGAAAAATGATAATGTCTTAATAAAAAGGAAAAAAACTATATGAACTTGTTAAAAATCACTTGTTAATCTAATGAAAGAAGTTAATTATGTCTTACATTAAGGAGTAGTTTTTTAATGGTTGGCAAAAAAAATAGCTTTTTTATACTTTTAATTATGTCTCTTGTTAAAAAAATATTTTTTTTATGGTTGGCAAAAAAAAAGAGTATTTTTTTTTTTATGAAGATATTGAGTTTGTAGGAAACTAAAAGTATAAAAGTAGGGGAGCACATTCCATACTCATCATTGCTGATCAAAATGATCAACATGCAGTGTTAATCTTAATCTGCATCATTTAGATAATTTTTGGATAGTCCAGATTCAATTTAATTTTTTTAAAAAATTATTTTAATATATATATATAATTTAAAAGAAAGATAATCTTATAATCATTATTTAAAAAAAAACGTGAATCTATGTGATTGTAAAAATTGCAGATAAAATTGATGAAATCATAGTTTGAATGGTCTAAATTTTATTACAACCGTAAACGCTTTGCTCATTACAGTGATAAGCACTGAATGTCAATAAAATATTTCAAGATGAACCTCGAGGTCCTTGGAAGTTCAATGAAGTAGTAAGCCACACGAATTCAAATCACAGTCATAAACCACTGGAATTACATGATGGTACACAACTCATCAATAGTTATATGAATTTAAACTAAGAGAGAAAACCACCTTACTTGGCTTATAGTTCTCTTCATTATCACTATAGGTTGGCCATGGGTTTAACGGGAAGGAGTAGGTCCTTCACAACATAATGAACCAGTGTTCAAATCTCCATTGATAGATATACTTATAGTTAGTATTCGACAATACATCAAATATAATTGCTTGTAATAGAAGGATATCTGTGTTTAGGGGGGGAATCTAAATCATCACCAACAAATGTTAGGTTTAGCAAAAGGGTTTGGTCATTTACAACGTTACCAATCAAGGTTTAAATCCTCGTTGAGAGGACTCTCCTCCTCCCTCATATGCAATAGATGCAATACATATCTAGCGAGATCTATGAAGGTGGAGATGAAATCATCTTCATGCATATTTCCTTGCTTCAACATATAAAACTCATATCCTTCTCCAACCTTAGCATCGCCAGAAAGAAATGATCTAGAAATCTCTGCTTGAATTGCTCCCAAGTATATTGAGAGTCATATGATTCGGCTATGCTAGTCCACCACAACTCAGTGTTATCTTTCAAAAGACAAATGGCCACCCTAGCCATTTGATAGGAATTAATGTCCACCACTTTGAAGATGGTCTCCAATCTATTGATCCAAGGCTTTGGCCCAATTGTATTCTTCTTAACATCAAAAGTCGGAGGATTATGTCTCGACACGTCCTTCCACACCCTGAATACAGAAAAGTTAGGTAAACCCTAGCTCGAGGAGCTACCTCTTGGGTCTCGTCCCCCTTAACCCCTTGATTGCCCCACACTAGGGATGTCATATCCTTTCTCAATCTGGATCTCCTCACCCCCTCCTTGACTCATTTCTTCTTGGAACTTCTGCATCCTCTCATCAACTGCGTTCATCACCAGTTCCTTCAACTGATGGAGAAGAGTAACATGATCAAACCCTATCCAATTAGGTTGAGCATTACATCCTGGGTCTGATTGCCTTGATCTAGTCCACACCATTCTCCCCACCTAAGGTAACTCAAGGATTCAACGGGAAGAATATGGATGTAGTATGTATATTGTGTAATTCATAAATGAAAAAAATAGGAACAGTGGTTCTAATACCAAAATGTAACAATAATCTTTTTTAACCGGTTACTTAACTCAATAAACAATGCTTCAACAATTAACTATGGTTATAAAAACTCTTAATTTATAAAATAAATTAATTAGCAAGATATAACATTTTACATAATGCGAAACAACTATTAATATCTAATCGATTGGACCAAAACTTTAAATCCCATATCAATATCAAATCGATGGCTCAATACCAACTTGTCCAACATAAAACTCATTCCTTCTAACCATTAGTCCCAAAAACATCATAATGGATCCATGAAAATATTATAATGGTATCAATGATAAGCCATTGGTCCTCTAGTAGTAATTCATAAACAAATATGGGTTCTATAATGGTGGCAATATATATTCATGCATAACATATAACAGAGGAGAAGACTATACAATGATTATAACACAAACCTCCAAAATCTTCCCAATAGTTTTAGCATTAGAGTTATCATCTGAAAAATGTTAATAGGAACAGAGTGAGACAAAAATTTCAGCAACTAGCAATCCAACTCAAAAGGCATACTAGCAAGTGCTGATGAGAGATAAATAATTAATTGCATATAAAATAAATTCAAAAATCATACTCAATCTTTCAAACAGTTCAAATAATCATCACTATTTTCATTTTACAAGATATATCTATATATATTTATATATCTATATCTATATCATGATCGACATAAGTATATCACAATAATTACAAGGGTCACATGTATAAATAATATCCTAGCCACTTTTCTCAATCACTGAATCTTCCTTGTAGCTCTTTCAGCCTTATTTCCTCCGATTGAACCCATGGGCTACTGTTGTTCCATGAGACTGGTAGCTATCCACAAAGCTAACCGTCTAGTGATATGGATTGGCCAGATCCACAAAATACAAGTTTGGACCATGGGTTCTCCCCTAACATCAATGGGGTGTCATAATGGGCCTTCAAAGCACAATGGGTCTATGATAACCTGGTGTATAATTTGAAGTCCTCCATCCTTGTTTCCTCTTTGCATGCTAAAATTCACCCCCTTTATTTCCTCTTTAATAACCTCCCATCAATAGCAACATCCACCCCTCCTAATATCACAATACTCATTTTCTAAAGTTCAATCATGACATCTTCACAATTTGCTATCAACACTTGTATAAAGATATATACATGATTATCCAACATCTTTCCAGCCAATAATTTCATGCTCAAAAGCCATAATGCTTTTTCAAATTTATTAATTCAAATTTTAGGTTTTTATACATATATACTATAAACAGTAAAAAACATTTACCTAAATACTACACTTCAAAAATTATTTTTCAACATACTACACTTTGTCAGAGGGGTTCACTGACAAAACCCTGAATTTGTTCACGCTATGAACGAGTTTAGGGAATATTATTTTTTAAAAAAAAAATAGTTGGAACTCGACATTGTGAACGAGTTCCAACATATTCCCCTTTGCCCACCCCCTATATTCCCGTTCCCACCCCCAACACCCCACTCTAAAATAAATAATTTCTTATTTTTTTAAATCCTCCTAAACTGCCGAGAAAAAAATCTCATATGAATTATATGCAATTAATCAATCATTTAATATGGCATAATATTAGAACGAAACTCTTACTTTCCCCTTCCCTTAGTTTATGTACAATATCAAACACCAAACTTACTTTTCTTCTAATACAGACTCTAAAGAAATTACAATTGAACTATAATAGTAATGCATAGCAACTTATGATGGGAACATAAATTTTATGCCACATTAAATGATTGATTAATTATATATAATTCGTAAGGGGTTTTTTATAACATCCTGAGATATTGTTCCTGTTTAGCCGCCCGTAGGCACATGGTTTTGTCCTTTTAGGATTCCATAATCATTCAAAATGCGCCTAGGATGTCAAAGGCCACGCATTGACTATATATATGGCCTTCACTTTGGACGAGTCGAACCGATATAGGACTTGAGTGCACCCTGCCTACTGCATCTCCCTTCCCCCTTCACACACTCTGGGGTCCCTTAGGGTGTTAGATTCCTAGCAGCGCTTGGTGTTACATTTTTTTTGGGGCCAGTTTGGGAAGATTTAAATTGCAATATTAGAATGAAACTCTTAATTTCTCCTTTCCTTTTCTTTAGTTTATGTGCAATATCAAGTATCAAATTTACTTCCCTTCTGATACAGACTCTAAAGAAATTACAATTGAACTATAATAGTAATCATAGCAACTTGTGGTGGGAAGATAAATTTTATGCCACATTAAATGATTGATTAATTACATATAATTCGTAGGGGGTTTAATTTTTTTTTTTTTGGACAATTTGGGAGGATTTTAATTGCAATATTAGAATGAAACTCTTAATTTCTCTTTCCCCTTTCTCAATTTATGTGCAATATCAAACATCAAACTTACTTTCCTTCTAATACAAACTTTAAAGAAATTACAACTGAACTATAATAATAATAATAATACACAACAACTTGTGGTGGAAAGATAAATTTTATGCCATATTAAATAATTGATGAATTACATATAATTCGTATGGGTTTTTTGTTTTGATAGTGTGGGAGGATTTAATAAAAATAAAAAAAAATTTGGGGAGGGGACGTTTGGAGGGGAGAATGGGAACATGGGGATATGGGAATAAGTTAGAACTCGTTCAAAGGGTGAACGAGTTCCAACTTTTTTTAAAAAAAAATAATATTATCTGAACTTGTTCATGCTGTGAATGAGTTCAGGATTTTGTCAGCAGGCTCCATTGGACTCGTTCACAAAGTTCAGTGGGCCCCATTGGCAAAGTGTGGTATGTTGGAAAATAATTTTTGAAGTGTAGTTTTTAGGTAAATTTTTTGATGGTTTATAGTATATATGTAAAATAACCCAAATTTTATCAAACAATAATATTTTTATAACAATAAATTCAAAATCACTCACAAACATATCCCAAGTATGGATAAGTGTAGAGTGGTTAACTCATGCCAAATTAAGAATACAATACCACAATAATCCACAACTCAAAGTTCAAGTCACCAAAATACAATTAATCTACATAATAATGTAGACACAAATTTAACACACTATTTTACATAATTAATTTACTTAACTAATTTAAAAATTTAAATTACCCAAAAATTACAATTTCATATTCTAATCTCAATAATTTGTTCTCGCTTTAATTTTTCACTTTTCATAACTCCAATAATTTATTTAAATAATAATTTAACACCAAATACATATTATTGTACAAAATCCCCAAATTTAAAATTTGGATTTTCAATATAAAATTGTTGTTTAATAAACTTAAAATTTTTCCAACAATATAAACAGTTCAAAATACCAATAGCACTCCATATAACTCAAATAAATTGTTTAATAAAATTTTAATCAACCAGACAGTCCAAAAATAGCAATTGTTTCTAATAAAATCATTATAAAATAATAAAAAGACCAAATAAAAATTTAAACCATTTAAAATTATCTATTAAAATCCCTCTTCATTTATGAGGTTTTATATTGTTAGAACCCAAAATTTCTAAAAATACCAACTTTAAATATTTCCTCTAATTAGAATAAAATGACCACTATTAGAAAGATAAAAGCACGTAGAACAACTTTTATAAAAAAATTTGTTTAAAAAAAGAGATTTTATTACCTAAATCATCTTAACAAAACTCTGTTGAAATGTGCAGAAATTCTGCTCCCGCTCCCTCCTTGTCTCCACTGCAAATTGGAGAGAAGGAGATGGGTGGGTTAGGTTATTTATAACCCACCAGGCCACCACCCACGGCCGCCGAAGTCATCCATCATCATCATTTTTTTTTACTGTTGGGCCGTGACTCTTTGCCTCCCCTTATTTTTTTTTTTAACTATTCAATCCGTGACTCTCTTTCTTCAGGTTCACCGCTTCCTATTCTCCCCGTGACTTCCTCTTTTCTTTTCTTTTCTTTTTTTCCAATTATTTTATATGTATTTAATTAAAAATAATAATAAAACTTATTATTCACCCTTTTTAAATTTTAGAAATTACCTAATAAATTCTTTCATCACAAATTATTATTTCTTAATTATAATTAAGTTAAGAAAGTAAAATTTGGAATGTTACACTACACATAAATTGAAAAATATAATTAATATGGTGAAATATCTTCTAATTCTCCATTTTGCCGTTATTAAAACTAGTTGTTAATTCTTTGGTTGAGAATTGTGCTCAACCATAGGTAAGAAAATAAGTGGAAAATTAGCATTGTTGCCAATAAAATGATAAATTAATTGAGACAAAAAAGAAAGAGACAAACAAAAAGAAAATGATGCTGGAGCATAATGGAAGCTTTTAATACCTAACACCAAAAAAGAATTAGAGGATTAGTGCTAGCTGACACATGGCTCATTTTACAGCAAGATTAAATTGGAGCATGCGCAGTATAAATGGCCAGTCAAAGATTGAACCTGATTCTATTTGGTGATTTTAATTTCACTACTCTAAAAAATCTTACCAAACACAAGGGAAAAGAAAATAATTAATAAGCTCAGGTCAACAAGGGACTATCCCAAACACTATATTCTTAAAAATGAAGGGACTATCCTGGTAAAAAATATTAAAGTCATATTTATGAATGAATATTTCTACGCTATTCAAAATACCCATTAATTGTTCATCAGCCATACTAAAAGTCTCAAAGTTTGAGAGAGTTGAGCTTGGCAAGCATACTCAAGGGTTTGTATGCTTAAAAGTTATCGCCTATTATATTAACTACAAGTTACAAAAACATATAATAATTGCTGTTTTGTAGCAATACTTACGTTAATAAGTTTTCAAACTAAAGAAAATTGACTACATGGCCGATTCGTTCATAAGGTTGAAGAACAGGAAGCACAACTTTTGTATAAAGAAGATTAATTGAAATTTTAAACGTTGAGGAAGCATACTGAATGATTGATGTGAAAAAAAATCATTATTTGGTACTAACAGCCTTAACATTAGGGAACTGAAATGATACTTTGTAAAATACGAGATCAAATTAAAACATTAGACAGAGTTATGTAGGATGAAAGGTGTGTTTCTGCCTATATATGAGATAAAGAAAAGACACAAATTAACCTGTGAAAAAGATTTGGAGAAGGAGCACAGTGACAACAATGTCGACCTTCTTCTCATTCTCCTTCTTGCTGTATTGAGTCTGCTCACTGATATAGAGGAAACCCTAATTCCATTTCTATGGCCCACTTGACCACGCATCTCTCCATTTTCACTGCTCCGTGATCTCACAGAATCCATTAAATGAAAAATATAAGCAGGTTAACTCAGATAAAGAAAAAGGTTTAATTGAAGAACACAGAAGAAAACACAGCTTCTTGATGATGTGCTGCTAAAACTTGAATGCTATAGTGATGAGCTCATATAAGCTTAAGTAGTAGAATGCTAAGTACCTCGGCCCATCATCCCTTCTTAATCTCGCCCTCTTAACTGTAAGTTAGGGCAACAGGCATGCCAAACTATTTTGTCGTTTTTTTTTTTAATTTTCCAAAATTATGTCTTCATATTCAACAATGGCGTCCTCCTTCCAGAGGCCACGTGGCTTAACCGATGTGTATTAAGCTCCACAGACCCTAAAAAATTTTTAAAATCAGACTTATCTATTTTTTTAACCCCATTTCTCTATTTTTCTCAAAATTCAAAAAATTGAACCAAATACTAAATCACTCACGACAATGGTTTAAGGGTTAATGAATTAGATTGGGGTCAACCCAGGATCAAACCGATTATATTAAAATAATAGAATTTAATTGATAGCAATAAAATTTAATAGATTATATTTTATTTTATTAACCATTTCATATTTTATAAAATTTAATTGTTCAAATCTTTTATATTAATGATTAAATTTTCTATTATTAGTTTTAGCATGTGAAGAAGAAAGGCCAACGTGGAGAAGCTCATGGGCTGGCACAACCATCTGATCACGAAAGTGACAACCGTATCAAATATTAAAATATACTGCTATAGTATCCCCACTCAGATTCTATTTCACGGTCCAGATTCATTTCCAATTTCCCCGCTCTCCATTCATTATTAGTTCTAAGGCATATCTCGGGATTAATTGTAAAATGGGATCTATTCAGTTGTACATATGAAAACTCAATTGCATATATAAAAGCTTAGTTGTATATGTAAAAGTGGAAACTTAGTTGTATATTGTGGAAGTTCAGACGTATATGTGTAGAATGTCCTATTTTGTAATTAATTCCCCACTGGATATTTTTCTCTAATTCTCCCTAATTTTAATGCCCAATATTCAGAATCAGCGCAGTTATCATCCCAGTTCGTACGTACCGTTTATGATTTTAAAAAAATAATATGGTCAACCTGGATTAAAAGCGGGTTGATCGGGTTCAACCCACCATCGGTTCCATATGTGAATTAGATCGGACTATGGGCTGGTTCACCAATGTTTTTACCTTGATTTTTCTTTTTCAGATCAGACTCTACAATTTTTTTTCTTCACTCACTTTCCCTCCCATCCACCTTTTTTTGCAATTATCTTATTGGAAAAATCTAACACGTAAATTAAAATAAAAACCGGATCACTTTTCTCTTGTAAAGTGAGCTACTTCAAGACCTTACTCTCACAGTCTCAGATTGCTCCTGTTTACTATTATTTATAGTCTAAACTTACGTAAATTAAAAAATTGGAATATTTATATGTAGTTTGATTGTTCTAAACTTACAAGATGGTTGAAATCTTCTAAAATCTTATGACTTAATCTTTTTTTAAAAAAAAATTTCCGGTGACTGTATACTAAAAAAATGAACTGAATCCACATTCGCGCATGAGCCATACAAACCCAAATTATCAATCATTTCATATTTTGACAAAAATGGATTGTTTCTTTCCTTTGAGTTTTTTTTTGTAAGTATGCACATGAGTTTTAATTGTCTAATTATTTTTTTAGGAAAAATCAATGATCGTGCCCCCATAGTTTTATCTGGTTTTTAATCACACCACTATAGTTTTTTTTTTTATTATGTTGTTATAGTTTTACCTCATTTTAATCAGATATTCGTAGTTTGTTCCATCAAATCCTACCTAGTTTTACCTAATCTGATTTTTGTAATTTCATGTTACTTATAGAAAGAAAACAACATCAGAAACTTGATAAAAAAAAATTAGGTAAAACGATAACGTCTTAATAAAAAGGGGAAAAAAACTACATGAAATTGTTAAAAATCTCTTGAAAAAAGGAACCTAATTAGTAAACAGATGAAAATTGTTAGAAATTGTATATTAAATTCCTTTTTTATTTACTATATCATTTCCTAAATTTTGAAGAGCCAAGAGGTGTGGGCCCCATAACACTCATTTTGAAAAGAAGAAAATAATGAAACGGGTGCTGTGAAAATGGAATATTATTGCTCAAATCTTATTGGGCTATATTGACGCAAGCCATGTGTAGGAGTATTGAATGGGTAATTTAGGTTTTGCTACAATGAGTATTTTTGGGAAATGCATTGATTATTCCTGTAGATCTATATTAAAACTTATATTCAGGGGCAAAGAAGATGAAGTATTTATTAAATGAATTTCTCCCTTAAATTTGCTATAACCATTTGCTCAAAAAAAAAAAAATTGCTATAACTTGATAGTCAACTTCATTTAAAAATTTTCCAAACGCATATAGGTAGTAAATCAAGTTACTACGTACAATACTCTTCTGGACCATCTGGACCACCTCCACCTTCTTCTCCGTGGCCGCCATGGACACACGCAAGAGACTCAGCTATGAATGTTGGAGTGAGGCTGACTCAACTTGGAATAAAATTTTATCTCACTCTTTCATGTTCATCTCCACTGAACGACAACATTCTATCCCACTCTCTCCTCCCAACACTTTCAGACAAATCCATATTATTCAACTCACAAATGCTATTTAAAAACATAACAAGTTTCCAATTCTAACCTCTAATTCAAAAAAAAAAAAAAAAAGAATCAGTAGGGGAGCAAAATTAATTGCAATTACTTTTAATAAAAAATATTTTTAAAAGACACGATTGTCTAAAAACATATTTGTCCAACATAAAAATCTTCCACACCCACATTACAATAGCGCGCGAAGGATAATATTTATATATAGAGAAAAAAAAACTAGCGTCATGTTAAGAAATCGAATCTATGATGACCGATTTGTTTGTTACTTTAAACTATATATAATTGGCTTGTAGCACACGTTCTGCAAATCGTAAAATCAATTCAAAGCTGTGGAGCATAAACATTTCTACGGTTAGAGTTGAGGTTATAAACACATCTTGTTTTGGAGCTCTCTTCTCTTTTCTCCTACTGCGCACTCTGCTTCTCCTACCCCTCTTCTATAGTCTTCTATAATTATTTTACCCGCGCACACGCACTCTCACAACTTTGTCTCAATGAACCTGTTTAAACTGAAAGGTAGATTTAGCATAAGAAATTGATAATATAAATTAACATTGAATGGTTTGGACTACAAAAATTATTAATTTTAAGAGCTGCATATAGACAGTACAATTAATTGAAACAAAAACTTCATTCATTGCCAGTAATTATATTGAAGCCTTTTCTTGGTACGTAAATCCAAAACCCACGCTCTTTGATGAAAAATAAATCCAAATACGTACCTACAAACACACGTTGCATGAGATTCAATTTATTACTATATCTCTAGCAGACAAAAACCGATGATCTCAAACATTGACGAGCACGAGCGCGCGCGCACACACATTTACTTTGGGAGGCAAAGATTCTGTGTAACGAAGCATTTCAAAAACTCCATAGTTTATTCAGTGAGGCGTCTGAGAGCAGAAACAAGCAAGGGGAAGGCGGGAAGGAAGGGCAGGAGGGCGAGGCAGAGCCAGCCGAGGGGCGGCGGGAGGAAGGTGGAGGCGAGGGCGATGGATGAGAGAGCTCCGGCCAAGAGGACGAGGGTGGAGAAGATGTGGCGGTAGAGGGCGGAGCCAGCCGAGGCGTGGACCTTCATCTCAAAGGCAAGCCCTAGACAGTGCATGCAGGTGGCGACGAAGAAGATCCACATGATGGGCGCGTGGGTCTCAAAAGGGCTCACGTTCTTGTTCTGGTAATCAAGTTGAAGCAGATCCACCATTAAAGGGTTCAGAAATATGAACACTGCGTGGCTTGGGATTGTCGACAGGAACTCGTTCGAGCTGCGAATTAACAAGATCCACGTACGTACACAGATCATGTATTTAGTTTAGTCATCAATAATTTCATATAAAAAAACTATCAAAGTAATATTTAAGAATAAATATTCCTAAGCAATTCAAAATACCCATTAATTGTTCATCAGCCATGCTAAAAGTTTGAGAGAATTGAGCTTGGCAAGCATACTCTAGGGTTTGCATGCTTAAAAGTTATGGCCTATGTGTGTGTGTGTGTGTTAATATAACCACGAGTTACAAAAACATATAATTGCTGTTTTGTAGCAATACTTGCGTTAATAAGTTTTCAAACTAAAGGAAATTCACTAAATGGCTGATTAATTCGTTCACAAGGTTGAAGAACAGGAAGCACAACTTTTGTATATAGAAGATTACATTGAAATTTTAAACGTTGAGGAAGCATGCTAAATGGTTGATATAAAAAAAAAATTATTTGATACTAACGGCATTAAGATTAGAGAACTGAAACGATACTTTATAGACTATGAGATCAAATTAAAACATTACATAGAGTTGCGTACATAGGACGAAAGGTGTGTTTTTGCCTATATATAAGATAAAGAAAAGACACAAACCTGTGCAAAAGATTTGGACAACGAGGAGCACAGTGACAACACTTCACTGTCGACCTTCTTCTCATTCTCCTTCTTGCTGTATTGAGTCTGCTCACTGATATAGAGGAAACCCTAATTCCATTTGTATGGCCCACTTGACCACTCATCTCCCCATTTTCACTGCTCTGTGATCTCACAGAATCCATTAAATGAATAATATAAGCAGGTTAATTCAGATTGAGAAGAAGGTTTAATTGAAGAAAACATAGCTTGTTGATGATGAGCTGCTAAAACTTGAATGCTATAGTGATGAGCTTGTATAAGCTTCAGTTTTGTGCTTAAATAAACAACCACGCCATCCTTCCCAGAACAGTAACTAGCTAGAATGAAGTTTGAAATATTAGATGAAGAAAATTAACATGAACAGAAACTTGAAAGTAGAGAAAAAGAAATAAGTTAAAGCAGCAGCAGAAGATTTAATTACGTACCTGAAAATAGAAATTCTTGAGCTGAAAAGCCGTCGTCCAGTTTAAATCTATCAGTTCATCAATGGCGTCCTTGCAAATATATAAGAGCGCGCATACGCACACACAGAGCCCCCCCCCCCCCCCAAAAAAA
>QFDD01008706.1:0-13966 GCA_006871305.1 Vachellia collinsii | reverse complement strand
TAATATATGAACTCAATCAGGCGACAAGGATGAATGCAGCAGCAGCAAGCATGGAGGCCATGAGAGGCGCAGAATAAGCAGACGATGAGAGAGCGAGAGAGGAAGGAGGAGGAGGAACAGGAGCAGGATTTGGACCATTAGCAAGAACAGTGATGGCGAGCTTCATTCCACGATTAGCACAGTGATCAGCTTTACTACAAGCGTACCACTTCCTCCCTGGGGAGGCTAGCTGGATGACGTCGTTCCCGCTGGTGAATGATTCTGTACCAGCTGGGAAGCTGCAACTGTTGAAGAGCTCACCGGTCAATTTGTACACATCGTGCTTCGTGTTGTCGTATCTGAACACTGCGCAATAAAAAACAAACAGTCTCGTAAGTTTTTTAAGTTTCAGGAAACAGATATAATATTTGAGGACACAGGACGATGTCGATCATCCTTACGTACCGAGGTTGTCACCAACTTGAAAAACCTTGTCCTGGGTCCATTCTGTGTGGTTGAAACCAGGGCCCCAGCCCTGGTCATCCCCGACGATGTGAACAACCGCCATGGTAACAGAAGAAAGCAGAACCATGGAGATAGTGAGGAAGACGAGTCGATCAGAAAAAGCCATTTGGTAGGAACACTTAAAGCTCAAATATAATTGGTTAAGCGCAGTGGGATTATTGAGCAGACGAAGATGGACGGCTAGCTGATACACGGATCTGAGGAACTCCGGAGGACACTTATATAGGACTTAGGATTGGGATGCATTGTTTTCATCGTCAGGACTCCAAGATCAGAAACCTTAAAATTAATAGGAGGGACGGCGACGCACGTACGCGTTTCCGTCTTGGGCCAGCATTGAGTTGAACGAAGGTGAATGGTTTACTATCATAATCAAAGCACGTGTAGGACGGACGAGTCGTGTGAGTTGAATTAATATAATTGGCTTTTTTTCCTTATATCAGTGAGTTTAGTATCTGTCCTAGAACCTGCAGGATCAATATGGAGGACGGCCATGCAAACTTGGAATTTGGTTGATTGGAATAGAAGAAAGGGGAGTAATTTCAGTTGGGAAAGGAATGGAACCCTTTTTTAATTCATTTCACCATATAGATATATTTTCTCATACGGCCTTGTTTGGATTTGTATAATGAAAAGTGAAAGATAAAGTAAAAATTGCTCAAAAATTTTCTCGTGATTTTTTTTTTTTGCAGAAAAGCATCTGAGAATTTATTTAATGATCTTATTTAACTATATGCATCCTATATTTAACTTAGTGCAAAATGAAAAATATTTGTACTTGCCTGAATACACATTACACCCAATTGAAAATGAGTTATAAGTAATGTTATACTAAAAAAGTTGAAAAAAAAGGTTGCAATGAGTTTTTCAATGAAAGATCTTTTCAACAATTTTTTAACAGAAGAATGGAATGGAAAAATAAATACAGAACTTCATTTATATTCGTATGATTTTGATTATATAATAAGTGAAATAATTTTTTACCAGCATAATCCATGATATAACGGATTCATGTTAGAGAATATATGCGCAAATACACATCATCACTACTTATTAAATACTAGGAGACTGAATTAAA
The DNA here is from genome assembly GCA_006871305.1 of Vachellia collinsii. Lineage (NCBI taxonomy): Eukaryota > Viridiplantae > Streptophyta > Magnoliopsida > Fabales > Fabaceae > Vachellia > Vachellia collinsii. Next base: position 12,384 of record QFDD01008706.1, on the reverse strand, counting down.
TATTTCCAGTGATAGAATAACTTTTTTTTCCCTATATCTTCTCACCGAAATCATTAACAAAGACCGTCAAATACTAAATTTAGGCAGCGATTAAATTAAATATTAGTAATAGAATAAGCATGAGTCTGAAACTCAATTCGATTTTTTATGGAATCAGTTACCCGATTAAGTATTACTAAGCATTTTCTTTAGTGGGAAGAGCTCATTAGATCTAAATCGTTCATATTTAATTTGGACTATCCTAATTTAATTTTTTAAAAATCTATATAATCTAAAATAAAACAATTTCTTAACTATTATTTTTTAAAAAATAATTTTTTATTTAAAAGTACTATTGTAAAAAATCATATTTGGAACATCTAAATAAAATCTGGATTGTACAAAACTGAATAGCTTTTTTTCGGTTAAACATTTAATACTATCCATCTTTTACATATGGCCCAGAAACATGGAAACCGCGAGCCCAAATTTTTCAGGCCTCTGAGCCCCTTCAATTTCTCATTCGCTTAAGCGCTGCCGCCAAACCACTTCAGTTGCCTGAGCCGTCGGAGCTCTTCCCTCTCCAGGCCTTCACACTTCGCGCTCGTTGATGAAGTTATCAGCAACAGGGTTTCAATTTCACCGTAGTTTCTGCTGATAAGAGCTAACTCCTGGAGCGATAGTTTACTTCATATCATTCTCTCTGATTTCATTTTTTTGTTTGTTTTGTTTTCACAAAATTACTTTGGATCGCCGGAACGTTGTCGGCCCCGTCCTGTTGGCAGTTAGCCGTGGTTGAAGTTTGATCGTGGCACATGGGTAGGCTCTTTAACATCCTTTTTGTTTTTTTTGCCGGTTAATCCACTACTCTGCTACTTGCATTTGGACAGACGGAAAATATTTCAATTATATCTGAACTATTTGCAGCGAAACAGACGAGTGAGAAATCACGTCGGGAAAGGCGAAAAGAATCCCGCCTGGCAAAGAAGGCGAATAAACATCAATCCTGGCTGGATGACCAGGTATAAATATGACTCCTCCTCCTCCTCCTCCTTCTTAAGATTTCAGAGCTTGATTGTGAAGATGGTTTATATATCGAAATTGTGGTTAAGATGCTTCATAAAGAAAAAAAAAATGTGACCCATCCTAATGCTCCTCGAAATCCAATTCATAAGCATCGTTTGTAAGGACTGTGTTACTTGTCTTTTTTCATTTACTCTCCTATTCTCAACCCGGTTGAGATGATTAGAAAGAGGGTATATTCCTCGTCACTCCTCTCCTCCCTGGGGGCCAAAGTAAACGCTGAACGTTTCTGACACCACCCTAAGCTCTTCAGAACTCTCATACAATTCCCTAGGCTCTGTTTGTCACGCTTAGCCATCAAGTATTGAGAAGTCATTTCTTAAACGTGTAATTTTTCTCTATTCTAATAGAAATCTCGAGCAATGAAAAGAGTTAACCAGGATTCGAAGCCAGATGCTGCATGCAAATCTAATCAATTGCTCAGCTCTAGTGTAAAGGAAACAAAGGTTAACAAGTCAGAAGCCAACTCTGGGAAACATAATCCAGCTGAAGATTGTGCAAGGTCGAAGGAAATTACTAATGAGTCAAAACCCACGAGCTGTCATGGTTCTGTTGCAACAACAATGAAGAAAGGAAATAGAGGTTCAAAGGAAAATCCCAGGAAGAAGTCCAGAAAGTTCTATGAAATGGGCTTGCCAGATATTTCCATAGCTGCCGAGAAGGATCAAGATTTGGAAAGGAAACTTGCCAAAAAGCTCAAGGTGAATGGTGGAAAATTAAGGGGCATGGATGATGGTCTCAATATATTACTTGATGGAATGTCATCTATTATTGATTTCGTTGGAGAAGAGGAAGTCCCTGATGATGAATTACCCTCGAAAAAATTGAATAAGAGATATTCAAATAATAGAAATGAGGATGCAAAAATAACTGAAATTTCAAGGCCTATAGATACCTCTAACCAAGATGTTGGATCGTCAGAATTTTCTGTCAGTGTACCCTCAAGTAAGAAACATAAGAAAAGAAAACTGTTGAAACAACAGCGAGAAGGTAGTGATGTGAATGCTACTACCATATGTGTATCCAAGCCTGCATTTTCATGTGAAAAAGAGGCAGCAACGATGCATGTTCCTGCTCTGGTGCCAGAAAAAGGAACTAATGAAAAATACATAGCACCTCACTTGAGAGCACGTGCTGGAAATGAACATCAAGAGCATACTCAGATTCGAAGGCGAATACGAGGCAAGAAAGATGGACTTTGAACTGGCTTTGCATTTGTCTACTGTCTGTCATTAGTGTTCTTACCTAAAATTAAACTTGTTTCAGGTCTTCTTAACAGGCTTTCTGAATCTAATGTGGAATCAATTACTGGAGAAATTTCTACGATCTTTCAGGTATGCTACTGCTATGGATACATATCAATCAGATACTTAGTCTTTTATCTAATTCTTTCCATAGATAATTGTACACTATTGCTTCTAGAAATGGTAAAAGAACAGGCAAACAGGGAAGACAATAAAATATAGGAAGTATACACATTCTTTTCCCCCTTACAATTTATTTTTGGGTAAAGGGGTAAAAATAACTTAGAAGTTTTTGCGAAATCGCACTGGTCACACAGAAGTTATGGAGGGGTCATTTTAGACCTGGAAGTTTTAAAAGGGGCATTTTCACCCCTGCCATTAAAATCTTAATGTTGAGCATTGCCAGTGTGATTTCACAAAAACTTCCGGATTATTTTTGCCTCGTTACCTTTTATTTTTCATTTTATTCTGTAAATAGAACACAATGTTCACTGTTTATATCATTCACTTATTAAAAATAAAGTGACCTAATGATGCATTTAGGGTTTTTTTTTTAGATAAAAGTTTCATGCTATTCGGATCTACGTATTTTGTAATTATAACTTATATTTGTAATTTAGGGAATATTTAGTTGTTTTTTTAGATATCTCATTCCTTTCATATGAATATTAGTAATTAGTAATCAGTAATCTATTTCATGATTTGAATCTTAAATTTGGGTGACTTCCATTTCAATCATCGCAGTTTGTGGAATCTGTCTGTGTTTTGAAACTTTGATTCTCCTTTCTAGTTGCTTGTTTGAATGAAAGTGGTTGCTCCCTGAAATTTTATCTCTTACTCTTTATTGTGATCCCTTTGCAGACAATTGCTCGAAGTGTTTCTTCACAGATAATTAGTGAGGAGATTTTAGCCTCTTGTTCTGGAGGTCCTCGTGGCAATGAACAGTTAAGAATTTATACCTTTTATGTTATGATGTAGTGTTCTTGATCTCTCCCATCAAAGTTCATTTAATTGTTAAATTCATGGGTGGAAATTATTTATATATATGTATGTATGTATATCAAGCACCACTGTTTCAATGGGGAAAGATAGGTATTTGTTATTCAAATCAAAATTAGGGACGAGAGATAGTAATGAATGATGCTGACATTTGTTAGGATGCAGATGCTTCTGCCAGAAAGAGTTAAAATATAAATAATGATAACGTTGAAATGAGGCTGAGGATGCAGTTTATAAAAATGAGGAGAGAAAACATGGCTGCAAAAGACTTGGTGGAGAATGACATTGATGTGATTGAATCATAAAAAGTTCTTGTGCAGGGATCACTATTGGCATTTTTTCATGTATCTCATTGAATGATTAATAATGTTGAGGGCTGAAGTGGCTGCTTTGCAGCTTTTGTATATCATATTGGGGATTTTGAAATTTCCTCTAAATATTTTTTCCTTAATTTCTTCGCATTTTCCTGGTGGGATTTGAATGTTACAGTAGTCCATGATCACTGTCTTCAACTCAAAAGCGCTAGTTGTGAGGTGAAAAACGATGAATAGTGTTATAATATTAAAATCGAAGTCCATCCTCTCACGCAAATGCATTTTGAGGTTTATGTACATACCTTGTATTGCACTTTTTTTTTCTCAAGAGGAAAAGAGTGACAATAATCAAACTCTTGACCTCTTTGTGATACCATGTTACGTGTATAAGAGAGATAATAACCGGTTTGCTAGTTGATATTGTTGGTAAAAGTGGATTAGGACATACTTCTGGCTCTGCAGGAATTGTATGAAATATATATAGCTGGCAATGCAGGAATAGTAGTGGACACATTTCTTATATTGTAGTTTCTTAGCTCTCATACTCTGGTTATTTTATTTGATGAAACCAGTAGGTTAAGTTTGATGTGTTGAGCTTTCTCTCTTCTATATATGTTTCAATTGTTGCTGATAATTTTGTTTACTTCCCTCTTCTGTGAAGGTATGCTGCTGTTTTTGCCGCCTTTGTTGCTGGGATGGCCTGCCTAGTTGGTATTGACTTCAGTGCAAAGTTTATGGCCTCCTTTGCCAAATGCTTTGAGGTTAGCATTTTAAATAATTAAAATAAATTTCCATCTTTTGGTTAATAATCTATCTAGGGATTTAGTCCATGATAGAACACAATGTAGCCTACTCCACTTAGTGGAATAAAGCTTTGTTGTTCTTGTTGTTGTGAAATAAATTTCTAATATTGCTGATTTTGTCTATTGGTTGGATTTTTGGATTTTAGATTCTCCTCAAGTCTTCAATTGACCTGTCACAATCATTGCACTAATTTCCAATGTTTTTCTCCCAGGATGAGTACAATAAGGAAGACAATCTCTCACTGCGAAATCTCACTCTTCTCCTATGCTATTTATGCATATTTGGGGTCTGCTCAAGGTGAATTGACTGCAGCTATGACAGTTGGCTGTCAGCTATGACTTCACCTGTAGTTCAAAATTTCAATTTTTATGATTCTTTGGCAAGAATAAAGCTAGTGTAATGTGATATAACATGTTTTGCAAATATTAGGTGTCACTTTTTGAGTGACTATTGGAGTTTGATGGATTTCTAACTTGTTTCTATTAGCTGCTGCTTGGAGTTCACTTGCATCTGTCATTAGTAACATGACATTTCCCCCCTCAATCCCTCTCAACTATATTTTTCTAACATGCATGTCTTGCAATTCAGTGATTTAGTATATGACTTCCTCATCATGCTGAGCAAGCAGTTAACAGAGGTCGACGTCTCTATCATTTTGACCGTGTTACAATGTGAGTTTTTTTTTAAGATAAATAATATTTTTAGCTGCACTTGTTTGGTTTGGATTAATTTTTGCATAGAACTGCTAGGGATATAAACCGCTTCAAATAACTTATTGAGAAAACAGTTATGTTAGAAAGTGGTGCAGCTCCTTCTACTTTTATATGCTTTACTATCCGTGTAATGTACCATAATATGTTCAGATTTTCATATACCAGACATCAATTTCACATGTGCTATAAGTGATGACGTTCCTTGATATTTTTCCTGATTGTTTGTCCAAAATACAATTACTTCCTTGAATCTTAAAAATGTGGGCATAAGCTAGGAACTCTTTCCACTCATCTGGCTAACATAATATTGTCATTGAACTGCATTCATTTTTATTGTAGTTTTTTTTTTACGTAGTACGCATGTGCATTTGTATTGTCCGTCTCTCTTGCTTTATTCTTAATTTGCCCCGTCCAATTTTCATTTTGCATGAACTGATGTCTAAATATTATGTTGTAACATGATGGTACTTTTTCAATCCTGTTATCTGACTTCTTTGAAAAGGTTGTGGGATGAAAATAAGGGCTGATGATCCTGCTGCCATGAAAGATTTCATTGTGAGTGTTCAGAATCGGGCAAATGAGTTGAAGGTTTCTGATGGCAGTGGCCAAGAAAAGATGTATAGTAAAAGAGTGAGCATGCTATGCTGTATCATCACACTGGCTTCACTTTTTCTTGATAGGGTCGAGAACTGATTATTTTGTATCACTTGTAGATGGAATTTATGCTTGAAACTATCTGTGACATCAAGAACAACAAGAAAAGGCCCAAAGAGGACCCTGCCAATCACACACGGATTAAGAAGTGGTTACAGAAGGTACCATTGTCTAATCTTAAATGTTTTGCCAGCCTTGTTCGTGAACAAAATGCCTTTCATTTTCTCAGATTAATTCTTGCATCTTATTCTGATGTTAATTCTTTTTTTTTTTTCCGTTACATACAAGTATGCTATTTTGGTGTAATCGAGCATACTTGGTCAACTGAGGACAACGTTCCTTGCAAGTGTCCTTCTTGCAAATGCTCCTCTGTTGTTGAGTTTCTGCTTCTCAAATACTACATCTTTTCACCCTTTCTTCAACAGTGGATTTGTATTTCACTTGCTTTTTAGCCTTGGCATACATATCTTGTGTCTCATGTGTTGCATATTGGTGATATCCTTTCTTATACTTCTGGGAAAAAGTAATGTTTACTTGAAAACATTTTTTTTTTGTCTTGATACTTGTTCCAGCTAAGAGCGGATGATATTTTGATTAGAGGGTTGAAATGGAACAAGCTGCTTGACCCTGACAAGAAAGGCCAGTGGTGGTTGTCTGGGGATGCAGCCTGCGCAACAGATAATGTTGTGGAAGTTGCCAACAGAATAGACAAAGATGTTCTTGAAACCCAAAGAATGTTGCAGCTTGCTGCTGCTCAAAGGATGAATACAGATGCTAGAAGGGCAATCTTTTGTATAATAATGAGTGGGGAGGACTATGTTGATGCATTTGAGAAGCTTCTAAGATTGGATTTACCTGGAAAGCAGGTCAACCTTTTCCCTAGGTTACCTGTGTCGTAGTTTTAGCTATGGGATCTCACTATCTAGAGATACGTAATTGTTTCATGTACCTGCAGGACCGAGAGATAATGCGGGTTCTTCTAGAGTGCTGCTTGCAGGAGAAGGTTTTTAACAAGTACTATACTATATTAGCTTCCAAGTTGTGTGAGCATGATAAAAACCACAAATTCACTCTACAGGTTATCATCCCCCCCCCCTCTTTGTCACGCGTAGAAAGATATTGCCTTGTAACGAATGATGTGGAAAAACTCATTTTGAAAGTGGAATTTGATTCAATCTAATATGTTTCTGCTGATTTTTGTTTGCAGTTTTGCGTTTGGGACCACTTTAAGGAGCTGGAGTCAATGCAGCTGATGAGGTCAATGCATCTGGCAAAATTTGTGGCAGAAATGATTGCATCGTTCACTCTATCCCTCGCGGTTTTGAAGACTATTGAGCTAGGTGACATCACCCAGTTAACCCCAAAGAAGATCATGCATTTCCGCATGTTTTTTGAGTCCATTTTTGAGTATTCGGATAGCCAAGTGTGGAATATATTCACCCGTGTTGCCGTGACCCCTGAGCTTGAAAGCCTTAGACAAGGCATTGAGTTCTTCATCAAGGAGTACATTTTGAAAGCCAATAAAGCTCTTACTCCTAAATTTAAGTTGGCTAAAAAGGCCATTCATAATATAGAAGGGCTGCTGATGTGATTTTGAAGTTTTGATCACATCAAAATTTTGTAGCTTTAATCATATTTCTTTTGTAAAAAGGAAATCTGATAATGCTTGATTACGATGACGCAGATTTGGAAGGTTTCACCTGCGGCCTTCCGGCTATAACCTCATTGGGCTAAACCAGCAGGTTTCAGGATCGATTCTCGGCCCACTCAAAGAGGGAGGATATTTATGTGCAATTTTATAGTTTTTTTCGCAGCTTCTTATCAAAATGAGAAATATATGAATATTTTTATGATCATGTAATACATTATACACTAATACAGTATTTTTTTTCATCATTTGGGACAAGTTAAAATGTTTTCAAAAAGGGAAAAGGGTGGAACGTCCAACGACAAGCATTATCCCCAGAGCCGTAGACTCGTAATTCAAACCCAACGAAGAAAAAATGACGACCCGCAATCCCTATAATTACCCTTGCTATTGTTTTGATGAGTTAATTACAATCATGTTTGAACACAAAAAAAGACATCGTGGTCAAAAACAAATCTATAAGGAAGTAATAACAGCACGTTGACTATTATTGATTCCATTCGGATCAACCCAACCAATGATGCCATTTGAGGCAGCACATGGAAATTTCTCACTCAGGGTACGAGTAAGCCACATAATTCTCGTCGCTTATCGGCAAAGGAGTGCCACCTGAAGCAATCTCCACGTTTGTCTTGCGTGAGTAAACAGCGACCTTTCTGCATGTTGAGGTGTTGGATGCAGTTAAAGGCTTGCCACCTGAGTCTGTTGCCAAATCGTCGCTCTTCGGGAGTGAAAGTGAAGACAGGGCATTTGATAGAGAAGCGGTTTCTACACAGCCAATGGTAGTCTCAGATGAAGCAGAATCTCTGCCACCCGTAACTGTGATGTGTTCTGAAGATGGGTGAGCAGTTTGATAACTTCTAACTTCAGCAGCGCAGCCTGTAGCTATGTTCATAGTGAGAATTTTAGTGAGACTTGAATTCATTTTAATATATAGAAGAAACAATTCTCACCTTGTTAAAGAGAACAATTAAAGGGCACCTGAGAATAACAAGTTGATAATTATTTTTCATTTTTTATCATTAAACAAATTCCCAATAAATACCACCTTCACAATTCACTAGAGAGAGCACAACCTCGCAAGACACCAAAAATCAAGTATGTAATTTCATGCATTCGATCTAGTACTGTTCTTATTCCTTAGATATAGAGACCGACAAGAGCCCCCGCCAATTTTATTTCAAATGGCTCATTTCGTTTTCAATTCTGTGTTGTATGTTTAGCTAAATTCTAAATGTCATTTTAAATGCTAATTCCATCTTACACGTGAACTGACGCTCCTCACAACACGGATTATCTAATCCATACATGGACAATATATTATTTCTAAAAAACTGTTTCTATTTTTTTGTCTCTAATCCTCTTACCCAGTAAATACACGACCTTCAAGCCAAAATTGTTGAAGAAGTCCATAAACTGCTGGACCCATCAAGTCAATTGAAAATTTGATGTTTTGGTAAACTTTAACGTCAGTGATATAATCCTAACATCTAATTTTTACTCTACAGTCAATAGCATTCGGCTTGATACTAGCAGTAGTCTAAAAACTGAACATAGTTTTCCAAAACAACTCAATATTTTTTTTCAGTTGTTAAGGAGGCAGCAGAGAGAAAGTTGTAATGCAGAAGGTAAAAACTCTAACATGCTAGGGTCATTGTAAAGGACTTACCCTTATCATCCTCATATTGCTTCTGAGTCACTGAGTTAGGGTTATAACCAATAGGAGCTTTTGAATTGGCATGGTGTTGAAGGTGAGTTAGGTCTGTTGACTCTGGGTTGTGAGATGACAATGCAGGAGGTCGTGCTTGATGAGCAGGGGGCCGAATCAATGAACTCTGATTTGGCTTACCTGAGCAAAAACAACCAACAGTACAGTGACCAATATCTAAGCAGAGATGACGATACCAGCTCCTATAATCTTTAGTAATAGTTAACACAAGAATCTTACGGTTCAGTGTAGTCCTGATAGCTTGTAGATTATTTTGGGGGATAAAAGTATAGAGAAGGCTAAGAACCGGATAAATAAAGAAAAAAGCTTAGCTAGAGTAAGATTACCCGTGGTCACAACTAAGAAAGCATCCTTGTTACATAAGATTGTTTATGGATGCATATTACTCTCCAGGTTGAATCCTTCACTTATGAATAAACACTACAGGGAATCTAGTTTTTCCTCCCCATCTCCTGTGGTAGTAGGATAGAAATGCTTTTACTTTTTATTTCAGATCATGGCTTCTATAGAGGGGTTCTCCTTCAGAATTTAGAAGGGGTTGGAGAGCTATCTTGAGCTAATGCTCTTATTATAAATTATCTCATTGATTTTCCTAGTACGTTTGCGCCAGGAGGGTTTCATACCCCCACTGTGGCAAACTTGCACTTCTTTCATTTTTCTTAACGTGTCTTTTTATCCAAGGAAAAATTAAGGCATCAAACAATCAATATCATCATGAACAATTTTTAGGGGAAAAAATCAAGACACGTGACTGCAAAAGAGTATTAAAAGAGGCATGGGATGAATGATATCAACAAAAAGGGAATACCTTTGTGTTCTTTTAATTTTGTGTAAGCAACCTTGGCTGCGCTCATCTCAGCCTGTTTCTTTGTTTTTGCTTCTTGTCCAGTATAAAGGACTCCTTCTATCTCCACATTTGAAACAAATATGGGCACATGAGCCTCACCAGATTTGGTAGTGCTGTAAACAGGTAAACGAAGTCCTTCCTTTTGAACCAATTCTTGTAAAAGATTCTTGTATAAACCAACATCATCCTGAAAGTTAAGAGCAATCATATGAATAAGAGAAGCACCACTAAATGGCAATTATAGGAGCTAAAGAATAAAGTTATACTAGCCTCTTGCACTCCAGGAACTGTCAATGACATCAGAGCAACTTTTGCAGCTGCATGTTCAGCATCCTTTAACGTCGAAAAAAACTGAGGACTCTCAAAAGTTTGTCCATCTATTGTAACTTTACACTTGAAACGACTGGCATGAGGAGGACCCTCTCGCTCAGTAGAATACACAGGTAGATTTAGGTTTCCCTTTTGAGCATAGTTTTGCAACTGATTCTTGTACAAATGCTGCACGTTTATGACAGAACTTACTGTCAAAAGTCACAAGTCCAAGAGTGATTTGTCATTAGACAAAGAACAACATGCTGTAAAAGAGGAAGGATAAGTAGCTCAAAAAAATCTATTATTATAAACTCATTTTTTCTCCTATTATTATTTTAACTTCACAGATCTAAACTGCCATCAAAAGTTTCGCTAGTAGTGCTCACTTTGACTGCACTATAACAAATATATGGTGCCACAACATCCATGGCTTAGCATAAGCTCCAGTAACATATAGCTAGTAGTATATCATGTTCAATATTGCTATTAAAAACTATGATTCATTGATGCATGATAGGAAATAAATACCATTAAAAGCAAAAACTATCACTTATCATGACTTCTAAGAAGCCAAAATTGCAGCAGGAACACCAACTTCTGCTAAAAGGAAAAATCACATCCAAGCTAATCAATCAGTCAAATCAGTAGCAAACAACCTTAGTATCCCTCATTCAGACACCTACCCTTAGGCAACTATCTTACTTGACCAAGGGTACTAGCAAAACCTACTCTACAGGAACCCCTTTAACATGTAAGTATAGAGTACTATTAAAACGTCATTGGTATGGAAGTAACAAAAGAAGAGAAACTAAGGCATACTTGAATCAATTTTCTGATTCCCAGCAGTCATGTTGTTCTCTTCATCTGACGTGATAGGCCTTTTGATCTCAATCGCTTGGGATGCATCTCGTACCTCGGGTTTTGTCACACTTCTTTCGTGAAGTATCTCTACTACACCAACGGCCTGAGAAGATGATGCTGTAAATACAATGCAAATCAACATGAATATTTCTCCGGTGGTTAAAGCATAACCCGCATTTTAGACAACCATAACAGCATTAAGAAAAATTACGTTTCACCTTGAAGGGATGATCCCCACCTTGTAAATGAGAAGTACGAAAATTTATGACTCAAATATATGTAACAATTCTACACAAGTCCGCGCTAAGATGGTTCAATTTAGGCATTCTGATTCCCTTAAAATAGCGAAGAAAGTCTAAATAAAACAAGGGTTACGGACAACTTAGCTGAAAAGAACAGATTTATAATTGTATCATTCTTCATAAAGCATCTCTCGTAAACCTAACAATCAATCAATCACAGCCTCAGATAGGAAATTACAAACAATGATTCTTTCTTTTTTCTAAATAATAATAATAATATACGAACCAGTAGATGCCGGAGCTGAAGGCTGTGGAAGAGAAAACGGAGTTGGCGGAAAAGATGGCTGCGGAAACGAAGGCTGAGGCAGAGAATATTGAGGAATAGAAGGAGAATTCGAAGTTTGGGGAGGGGGAGAAGGTGGCTTGGGCATTGGGAGAGAGAAGTGCTCATAAGCGAGCCTAGCTACATTGTTTTGGGCTTCTTTGGAGGTTCTACAAGGCGACGGAGTCTGAAATTCAACCCCATTAACGATGATGTTAGCGCTATAGCGAGGTCTGTGATCGGGTCCTTCCTTAGTCGTCTCATAGTCCGGCAGATTCCATAATCGCCGCTGGCATAGCTCTTGGAGCTTCGATTTGTACATTGCTAACTTGTCAGCAACTAAGTTACAGCCTAGATTCTCGAGTCTCGAGAGAAGGCAAAGTGCCTGCTCTCTTGTTCTCTCCCTCACAAGCTCTGCGGGCGTGGTGACTGGTGTGATGTGAGTGAGAGAACGCAACTATGACGCAAGAATATATTCAGTTAATTGGCAGCATTGCATTAGCCATTAAGTATCCAACGTCAACAATAACAACAGTAAGGGCCTGTTTGGTTGGAGGGTGGGGGATAGAAGGGGATGGACAATGAATCCCTCCCCTCATTTGGTTCAAAATTTTGGAGGGGTCCCCTTTCTTC
>QFDD01008705.1:0-12457 GCA_006871305.1 Vachellia collinsii | reverse complement strand
TTTTAAATTTAAAACTGATTTTGATTCTTTAAGTTTCGTTTTATTTAAAATATTGATTCCAATAATCTAATAAAAATATGAACCATTTTATTATTTAAGGGATCAAAACAACTTATTTTAAATTTAAAGAATCAAAATTAAAATGAGAATAAATTTGAGGAACCAAAAATTATATTAACCCTCATTTTTTAAAAAAAACAGCCCTATTGTTATTCTCTCAACAATAATCAAGAAGGAGAAGGAAAGAGGGAAGGGAATTAAGGAAGATTAATTATGGTGTTTTAAATAAACTTGCCATATTAACCAACTTTTTTAATCTAATCAAATTAGTTGACCATATTTTACATTAAGGACAAGAAGAATATTAAAAAGGTGCAATATTTCTGTTAATCATGTTATTTTGACCACTTGATAGTTTAAGGACTTGTTTGGCAATCACTTAAAAAGCACTTCTACGTAAGTCGAGGTAAAACTTCTCTCACATACTTACCTCGAATTGCGTAAAATCACTTAAAAAAGCTATTCCCAAATATACCCTTAATACACACACACCCCCAATACTTCTGAGAGAGTAGTTTAAGGACAAAAATATTTAACCCTCAAACTTGTATAGTGCACATCTATATATTTTTATGGAAAGTCTCTAACCTTCTACGAAACAATTCACTTCGTAAAATTGTGAAACTAATACAAAATTCACATGATACATTTTTTATGAAAAGTATGTCTCATATATAGAGTTAAAAATAAATTAAAATTGCGTGATCAAAAGAAAAGAAAAAAGAAAGAGAATAACGGTGGCCATATTTCAAATCATGAAGACTAAACATTTGTTAGCTTCATCAGATGTGTGGTTGCTTGTAAACATAACGTTGGCACCAAACAATGTTAGTAATGACTTTATTAATAATGACCCATCAATGTCCTGCTATCACCTCTGGGAACATAACTTCGTGGCTCAACCTGTCACAACCAAAAACAAAATTCATCATACATTTTTTTTAATTAACATATTTAAGATCTTAAAATTTTTAATTCTTAAAGATAATACTATATTCCCCAACACCTACTGCTACATCGTAAAGAAACATTATTATATTCTAAGAAAATTAAGTGAAAGTGTGATAAATATATACATAGTATGTATGCATGTAAGAAGGTTGGCTCATGCCATTCTTCCTGTCCATGTAACAGTTATTAAGGTGAGGGCAATAAAATAGGACCCGCCTCCAGCTTATAATGGTTAATCATATTTTAAAAAGAAAAACCATTTAAACTTAGGTTTCAAGTCATAAGATTCAGACATTTTTAGCTAAGCAAGCCAATATTAATAAATGACGACAGATCAATAGCAGTAAGCATTCAATTACTTGGAAGCAAACTAGTGTTCATCGATCACGTCCCATCAGTGACAGCAAACATATTGAGTTGAGTGCTAAATATAATTAAGAATAAAATATTCGAATTCGAATATTCATACATTCCTACTTAAAAGTCTACTTTGTTTAGTTAACTTGGAAGTAATGCAATAAATATCATATATATTCATATCCTATCCATTTTTAGGCATGTGTACAAGACTAAGCAAATAACTACAAAGTATTCTGCCGGTAATACACTTCGCAAGTTTGCCAAAAATACATTAAAAAAAAAAAGAATGGCTTCCAAATCTATAATCAGCAATTGGCTGAGGAAAAAAGAATTCTATATCTGTTGTTGGGAATCAAAATATCAACTTCTCTGTGGATCCTCACTTGACGTCAGCAAGTGCTTGCGTCATACGTTGAAACGAAACAACATGACATCTCCTTCTTGTACAGTGTAGTCTTTGCCCTCAGATCTCAGCTGCAAACATACATATATATGTATGTTCGGATTAAATTAGAACAATTTTTTAGAATTCAGAATAGTTCCCAGTTCATATATCTGTACAGCCCCCCCCCCCAAAAGAATGAAGAATTAAAGATAATCCAAATCTTCTACGTGACAAAAGTGAATGTTTACATCTGAAAAAGGTAAAAATAAACTTTTTTCGTGTTTCCTTTTTCCCAGAATTGCATAAGTATAGATGATCCAATTCGCAATGATGTTGAATAATGCTAAATCTCAATTAAACTAATCATCCGATAAAAATTGATATGTCCAACCCCAATATTGACCCCCCTGCGCATGTAATCATCAAAAGTTTGACTCTTGTTACAGGAAACCTCATCCAAGATGGAAGCGTATTTAGCAAGCTGGATTAGCCAGGGGTGAAAAATGAAAGATAGATAGCTATGTATTCTATATCTAGCCAACCTTTTCTTAGGTGAGAAGAATGACAAGCAGAAACTGAACTAAATTAGTTTGTAGACTTTGTAAGCCAAGGGCAAGGTAGATAAAAAAGAAAACAACTTACAAGTCCTTTCTCTCTAGCCACAGCAAGTGAACCAGCTGCAACGAAATCATCATAAGACACCTAATTTAAAATTGAATCGAAAATAAAGGTGTTAGTGTAGCATAAATATGCAGAAAACAAGTGTCTTCCCGCACTATACATAGCTCCTATATGTATAATGTAAGCATTTTTTGAAAAAAAAAAAAAAAAAAGGTGGGACCTATTAGATTCGGTTGTCAATATCAGCATTCATTGTCTTGTCTCATGTATAGCATACATCAGTAATGAGTACAAGGTAAGTTCCAAGACATTGAGAGTACAAGTTTAACCGATCTAATTAAACGACATTATTGAAAGTCATATGCAATTGTCTGAGTGATATGCTGAGCAACGAGTATGATATTTTAGCTATAGGATTAGGTTTGTTTTTGAACTTTGAACACTAAATCTAATATATTTTCTTCCCTGCATTTCATTCAATTATGATAGTATTTCATCTGGAATTTGGTAATTGGCATGATACATACATGCGGCTGCAAACGGTGCTGATCACAACCAGAGGTTTGAAATATTAATAGCCGTGGGGTGAATAAACCCACAGAGATAATTAGTTATTACTCACAACTCCTTATCTTTAACTTATTAAAGAGTTGGTGTTCAACAATGTCTCATGAAATAGCACTCTGAAACATATTGCTTGCCTTGCAATTTGATTTAAAACTTAGCCCCCTAACAAAATGTGCAACTCTTACGACCGATTTATTAAGTATTTTCTATGGACTAAATGGATCGGACATCCCATATCTGAATATTACAACTATCTTTGTTTGCTTTCATTTTATTTTATTTTTTCGAAGAATCCTTATACTGGTCTCTCTCTCGTTTTTTTTTTAACAAGGGCTTCACATTTTTATGATGCTTGCAATGCCAAATTATATGTTCCAACGTATAGTTCCAAGTTCAGAACTATATCCTGTTACTTACTGTTTCTGCTCGAATGAAGCCTTTCTCAAAGTCAGAGTGAATGACTCCAGCAGCTTGAGGTGCAGTCATTCCTAGAAAAATAGAGGCTTAGAAATCAAAACAACAGCAATCCAATCTCGGCAGTGACTGTATGAGCAATCCAATCATCACTAATGTTCTATAACAAATATGAGCTATCTAAGATCTTACATGATAAAACAGGCCATCCAAACAAAGGATCAGTCAATAAACATCATTAGCAGGTGAAACAAAACAAATTTCATGTTAAAAATTAGTCAAATTTATATATAACCAGTTATTCAAACAGGATGAAGCCAGTGACAGTAACCTTTTACTACAATGCAAATTAGTATGCTTACACGCAAACAAAACCAACCTGCAAGTATTGTCCATGCCTTTGTTTCCTGCGTACACATTAAAGGGGAAAAAGTCAGTTGTGAAGCGAATTGTGATAGATATTCAAATACATGTTCCCATCTAATGGTACAATGCTTTGTTGTTGTTGTATTCAAATACATTTTCCCTGCTTTTCTCTTACCTTCTCACCGGAAGTAAAGTAAGTTCTCAGCCCCAAAAGGCTATAAGTTGCCCTAATTAGGTTGCCAAGACCACTTTCACTAACACCAAGAGATTTCAAGTATTCTTGTCTTTCTTCAGTTGGTAGTTCAGTAAGCTCTGCTTCGACCTGCAGGAACAAATAAAAACCTCATCTTAATAGCCTGTCTAAACTGACAATATCAAGAACGTCAAGATTTGTTTCTCTCCTTTTCTTTTCCCTCACTAATTTACAAGATGCAGACAAACCACCGCACTACCAGAAATTTAGATAAATTCCCAAGCACCGTTTCAAACAAAAGAACTGACTAACAAGAAACATGTTCTGCACAGTGGTAATAGTCACAATACGCCTTTCTAAATGCACACCTGGGCTGAAATTGTCACAATTCCTGATTGCAATTCAGACGCCAGATTCATGACTTCCTTTACATGGACATTGCTTGAAGGATCAGCTAGCTCAGACTCAGCAACATTAGCCACGTATATGACAGGTTTCATGGTGAGTAAGCAGAGATGCTTTACAGCATCCCTTTCAAAATCTATTAAGGTCACAGAGCGTGCAGGTTTCCCATCCATGAGTGCTTTCCGAATCTTTTCTAGTGCAGTCTTTTCAGCTTCCTCCTAAAATCAAGAAGTTTTAGATTAATTTTAGTATTCTCTCTGGTCATAAATATAAGCTCCAGTTTGTAATGTAAATTACACTACAAATGAGGGTTTATATTTAGGACAGGAGGGAGTAATATATTTCAATTTAATCCCATTAATTAACAGGATAGGAAAAGTCAAAGGTGATAGTTGCACTCTACAACTGTTACCTTGAGTTTAGATTGAGAATCTTTTGCCTTGCCCTTCTTTAGTTTCTCCAATCTTTTGTCAATCTGCATTTCATGGAAGAACAAAAATTCCATTCTTTAGTTCTCTAGTTGATTTCATCACAGCATCATAAAATGCAGGCGTCATTACCCACACAGACAGACAAAATTCCCACTGAATGCCCCCCCCCCAAAAAAAAAAAGCCCAAAAGGAAGATACACAATACATGTACAATCAAGGTAAATACATTTGAAGTTACTTAGCCACTACCATAATTTTGGATGTTTGAAATAAATCCTAAAGGAACAGTAAGGTAGTTAAAAGAGTGTAAAATGAAATTAAATAAGCTGACCTGATCCAAGTCTGAGAAAACAAGCTCCAAGTTGATAACATCAATATCAGTCTTGGGATCAACTTTCCCATTCACATGAACAATGTCATTGTCTTCAAAACATCTTACAACCTAATGCAATAATCAACTGATACATAAAAACATAAAATCACCGAATAAAAGATAATACTCATTAAAACCTGCATTTATCAAAGAAATTCTATATTTGCCAAACTTCATTTATGATTAGCAATACAAAGGAAAAATTTTGATTCACCTACAAATGAAAGATAGTTTACAGAATAACAAGTGTAACAGCAATGAAAACAACATAATAATGTCAAGGAAATGGTAAGAGATACCTGAAGTATAGAGTCAACTTCACGAATATGGGACAAAAACTTGTTACCGAGCCCCTGAAACACTTGTAATTAGCAACAAGCTCATAGCAGAGAAAAAAATGCAGATCAATTATGAAAATAAGATTGAAAATAAGTCCTTGATGATACATACACCACAAAGGAGAGAGATTATTAGAATACCTCTCCTTGACTTGCACCTTTGACTAGCCCTGCAATATCTACAAATTCTATAGATGCCGGGACTGCTCTCTGAGACTTACTGAGATCAGAAAGCACATGGAGACGAGGATCTGGAACAGCAACAATCCCTACATTTGGCTCTATTGTACAAAAAGGAAAATTAGCTGCCTGAGCCTTTCCATTTTCAACCTAGAAATATACGATCACAATATATCAATATTTGATGGATTATAATAGCAATAAGAGCTAGACAGAAAAATCACACAACAACGGGTAAAAATAGTTACCAGAACTTGGAGAAACTAATATAATTTTTATTCTTTAAAAAGGTCGTCATTATACTTTGTTAGATAGTTGATAATATCATATGTGGCAGATCCCTGCCAGCTAGTTGCTTGTGTAATTATGCCAAAGAAATCTATAAAAATTATCCAATAAAGCATCATTCTTGTTCTTAGCTTTCAGAGAGAATGCATCTTTTAGATTAAGCTATCCATAAACCTAAAATAACAACCAAAATTGTAGCCTAGATCACTTTTGCAGATAAGTCCAACTTCAGCAACCTCGCTTCTTTTTCTTTCTTTTTTTCTTATTTTTTTTCCCAGTAGCAGCCCCTTTTCAATCTATTAGGGCAACATGAAAGAGAAACCACTTTGATGTTTCATGCTATTAAAGGCATGAACTAGCAGTATCAAAGCTTCGAAAATGATTCTCAATGAGGCAGGCAAACACACAGAGAGAGAGCTATGAAAGGCAAATATAAGTGCATCTTTCTGCATGAAAGCTCCTCTTAAAGTGAGAGGTAGCCTATAACCTAAGGTGTTTAGAACCCGCCCCTCTAAATAAAAAAGTCAGGGACCATTTGGAGATTTCAGAAACAAAGAATAACAAATTAGCAATAGATCCCCTCTGCTTTATTAAAAATCAGCATACCTAATATGGTTAGTAAAAAAAGTCACTATTTATCCAGAAGACTGGAGAAGAAAAGAGATGAAATCTAGTCAAAGATGGTTTATTCTATTCATTCAATCACAGGCAGAGTTATGGCAAATGAGCTAGACTCAAGCACTCCACTATTCGTTCTGCATCTGGATAGCCAAAAGATGGAACTTTAGAAAAGAAAGCTCACTTATTTCAATGGAAGCCCAAAGTTTAAAAATAAATGCAGTCTCTATAGCTTCTTCTCAATTTTTGAAACACAAAAACATAATGGCAGAGTAAAAGAAAGGAAATGAATGGCTTACAACGGCGTTGAAGAGAGTAGATTTTCCGACGTTAGGAAGACCAACGATACCGGCTCTGAGGCTCATGCTTATCTTAGAAGTGGAGAAGCGCCGCCGATTGCCAAAAATGCCTGTAAAATGAGAGTTTCCGGTGAACAGAGGTTGATTCTTGTGGAGGGTCAACTTCAGTGGATGCACTAAACTGGGGATTAAGTGATTGCAAGCCGCTCTCGCCATTGCAGCCAAGACCAGAGATGCACCCAAGGAAGCAGAGGTAGCTAAGATTGAAGAAGCGAGATGTTTATCAGAATAGCACGCATTTTTTTTTTTTTGGCTACTAATAACATTGGTACTTAAAAATCCACACCATTTTTTACCTGAAAAATGAAAATACACACCATAATTCTATATCTTATCCATTTATTACTGATAAAGGCAGAAACAGTCTTTATATCATGGTAAACCATAACTCTCCTAGTGTACTCTCTTTAGTGAATATCTCAGTATGAAAAATATGATAGTTTCTGACCTCTCATAATTCGCAGCATATTATGCAAAAACCAATCTTTGAGGAAACTTATTACGGAGGTTTTTAATCAATAAACATGGGATGTGTGCATTTTTATCTCTAAAATATCAAGCCATGTAATATTTAATTGTAAAAGTATATACTTAATTTTTTTTAGCAATAACCACATTTTATATTATTAAAGGGTCCAAACTTAACAATTTGTTGAGGGGAGTCCAAGTTGAAAGTAACTCTCAACATGATGTCCTCAATTACACAAATCAAAGCACATTACTTGTTATTTTATGTAAGTTGTAAATGAACAGTTAAAATAGATTGTTTTGGTAATATAACATAATTCAATGTCGATTAAATACCAATATATTGACATTAATAATTTTTTTGTGAGAATTGAAGATAAACCCCCCATTATTGACATCTGAATCTGTAGTAATTGGTCACATATATAGTATTTATGTTATTTAACATGTTGCATGAGATTTTCCTGACTCAGATAGTCGGGTTGTTTATAATACACAGTACGGATGGTTGGTAAAAAGTTTATTCATCCTTTTTTCCTGTGTGGCTGTTTATGTGCTTAAAGTGTTAACTTGCTTTTTAGAAGGGATTTTGTAAGCAGTAAATACAATAATGTATTTCTCTGTGTGCTTCCAAACTGGACACTAAAGTTTAACTTGTAACTTCTGCTGACCCTAAACGTTGCTTAACTGGTGTTTTTTTTGTAATTCTCTGGTGTCCCTTTCCAGATGATTCATTTGCATTGTTTGATAATGTTTTGATGTCAAAGGTTTCACAGGCGTGAGGGGTAGTGTGGCATCAGCTTAGCTAATATCACAGTGTGCAAGATGTCAACTGGGCCTGGACTTGAGTCCCTTGTAGATCGCAAGTCCTTTGTGTGTTTTCTACTGACATGATGCTTCATATTTCAAATTTCATAATTTTACGTATAATATATGTTATGCTTACTGCATGCAATCAAGTTATGAAAACGAATACTTCTTTAAATGTTGTTCTCCTGAAATATATCTTAAGCAAAGGCGGACTTTTGGTCCCACAGGTTTCACCACAACTTTAGTTTTATTTCCTAATTTATGAGTAGTTTCATTTTGTTCCTTAACTTCTAAATATTTTTCTCTTTTCCACACCATCAATAACTTTAGAAGAAAGTGATGACTGGAATCTGACGTAGCTAATCTGGCAAAGCTTCATGCCAAATCTCTATCATCTCAAGTTCCAAATTACCCAGCACATGCAATGACAAATTCCCAAAACTGCATTGTTCCACCTTGTCCACTCTAACTTTATATCGGTCTTTATATCTATCTATTCTTCTATGGGTTTCTAATTATACTCTGTTGTACCTACCCTCTTCACATGTTTAATTCTGTACTCTTTTTCAACAAAACACATTGTATTCTTCAGTGCCTAGTGTCTCCCATGAACGGGTGATAAAATGCCAGAATTTCTTGCCGTTGTTGAAAAACAGATATCAATCCGCTTTTATTTTGTTAAACTTGCAGAGAAAAATTTTTATAGGCTCAGTTGCTGCTCTAGAATCTCAGAAGATCCAATATTACAATCAAAATCACTACAAATCAGAGAGAAAAAATTTCCTAAATTTCTACATGAGATTGATGCCAGAAACAGAATAGAAAGGAAACAAATAAAACAGAAAAACAGAGTAGGACAGGCAGCTGAGTGATAAAGTATTCGGCTTGGGCTTTTAGGTTTCCAACAACCGTGAATTCCCATGTATCTCTGACGCAAGTAGGCATTGTTGCTCTGTTTTTAAGCAGTTCTTCTCTTCTCATTTGATCTATTAGGATGGCTGAAAGAGCTAATAACTATGTAGGTTCTCCTATTCTCCCTGTTAGGATATGTCTCACAAAGGTGAACCGGTTATGCAACAATCTGAGGGATTTAGAGATCCTCATCGCCCTGATTTTGTCCGCAAATTGATGAAAGCTATCTATGGGCTTAAACAAGCCCTAAGGGCATGGTTTGATAGTCTTCGTCTTGCTCTTCTGCAATGGGGTTTTCAAAATGTAAAAAGTGATGTTTCTCTATTTTTCCTTCGTACCCAGAATCTTTTAGTGTTCATACTGATCTATGTAGATGATATCTTGGTGACAAGAAATTATCCAAACCACATACACAGATTCATACATAAGTTGAATTCTCTGGTTTCTCTAAAGGATTTAGGCCCTGTGTATCATTTTCTTGGTCTAGAAATTTATCGGGACTCCTCTGGTTTTTATCTCAATCAGGGTAAATACACTCTTGATCTTCTTAGAAGATTCAATATGCTTGACTATGCCCTTGTCTCCACACCAGTGGTAGCTGATCACCATTTTCAATTTCTGATGGAGACTTAATGACAAACCCATCTCTGTATGGGAGGGCGATTGGCTCCCTTCAGTATCTAACTAGTCGTCCTGATATAGCCTTTTCAGTCAATAAGTTGAGTTAGCTTCTGAGCACCCCAACTCCTGTTCACTTCCAAGGAGTTAAGCGAATCCTTCAGTATCTTAAGGGAACATATCATCAGGGGCTTCACATTAAACCTTTCAATACTCTTAAATTGACTGCATATACAGATGTTGACTAGGCTACCGATAGAGATGATAGGATATCAATAGCAGGCTGTTGTATATATCTTGGAAACACATTGGGCTCATGGTCCTCTAGAAAACAAAGAGTAGTGTCAAGATCCAGCATTGAGTCTGAGTTTCGGGCTCAGCGGATGGAGCTACAGAAATCAAATGGTTGTACTCCTTGCTGTTCGAACTTGGACTCATGACTCGACAACCTTCAACCATATGGTGTGTGCCAAAGCACTTGCAGCCAATCCAATTCAACATGCATGGAGCAAGCATATTGAAATTGATATACACTTTATTTGTGATCTCGTCCTGTCTGATTTTATTGACATTCATCATATTACTCCTCTTCAGATTGCGGACTGTCTCACCAAGGCCTTAACTCAACCCACATTTACCTATTTCAGAAGCAAACTCGGGTTGTGTATAACGAGAGGGGGAATGTTAGTGAATAATTAATATTTAACCAAAGGCATGGTGGCAACTGTTATGATCTTAAATAAACTGAAGCACAATTATATTGATAATCCCAAAATAAGTTAAATAGGAATCACAGGAATATAGAAAAGAGATGCTAGAGAGCTAAGGAAATTAGAACACAAGCAGTAAGGGAGAAGAGACTCCACAGTCATAGAGATGGTGATGATGGCCAGAGAAGAGAGACGTTGAGAGAAGAGAAACATAAGTCACCAAATCCACACCCTCCACACCGCCTACCTCTACTTATATTCTCACCTCCAAACCCCATGCAGATCTTACCTATTTGGACCCATTTTAATAAGCTTTTGGCCCAATTATTCTTATTGGACCTATGTATTTCAGGATCATGACAGCAACATACACTTGTAGAGTCAAGATGTAGCATATATAATATTTTTTAGAATATTCTCTTAGGGTTGTCCTAGACCCATCTCTGTACTATAAATATTGTATGACCAAAGCATTAATGATATTGTCTGCTTTATTCAATATTTTCCTCCTTTTCCCATCTTTGCTGTTATGTGTGACACCAAACTGCATGGATCTTTCGGTTTTTTATACTGTCTGGTTCTTTTCATTTCAGATTAACAGAACAAATGAGAAGAAGAGGAGAACCACTTAGAAACACAGCAAAATGGTTATTACTTACCCTAGAGGTAGATGGCAATTCATGGGACAAAAACCCTGGCTCTGTGTCTCCCATTCTTAGGGTTTATTAAGCCAAGAAAAAAAAGGCACTTGATAGAAGATAGAATTTAACCGGAAATGTGAAGAAGAACACAGAGTGGACAAGTTGGAATAGAGAAGTTTTTGGAACTTAATTTTGCACGAGGTTGAATCTTGGGTACTAAGGTGGCAATGATTTGGCATAAAGCTTTCATAGGTTAGCCTTGTCAATTTCAGTTAAGATCGTGTTGTTAGAGTAGAGGAGATATTTTGACTCATTGTTTGAAGTCAAGGCATTGAACTGCTAAAGTTGATGTACAAAATAAAACTTAAGACAAAGTTTAACAAAGTAGAGTGTACTTTTGCTTTTAACTTAAGCTATTAATTTAATTTTATTTGTTACTGATGCCTTTACTTTTTGGCAGAGACCATTTCAATCATTACAAATGATGGACGAAATATAGTGGTGAGCTTTAGTGTTCTGCACTAAATTAGCTCGGCAACAAGTAGGTATCTTTAATCTAATGGCTGCAATTTCCTGTTCAGGGAGTCCCGAAAGGTTTTGACCAGGCAACAAATATAATTCTTGATGAATCTCACGAACGAGTTTATTCTAGCAAAGTATGCAAATCTACAGAGAAACTTGTCTGAAGACCATAAAATCACGACCTCAGATACATACCTAATAATATTATAGAATATTTTGTTTCACAATATGTTTGTGAAGTATGGATCTAAGCTAGGAAAAAACCCTGTCTTTTCTTTTCTGATTATAGCTTGAAAATAAGCAGTTATTTTCTTTTAAAGTTGCAGTCCTGGAGTATGCTGTTATATTTGGAAACTGCACGTGGCTCAGTTAAGTGGTTTTCCAAATGAAAATATTTGATGCAGTTTAGAGTTAGAAATTAGGATCTTTTGCATTTTGACTTAGTGACGATTTCAGTGCCTAATGTATCAAAATGAACATCGTGGGCTTTACAGTAATTCAACGATTATGGATTTGCCACTAAATATACTATTGGTTAATGGGGGCATACTTGTCTTCTGACTAAGCTAGAACTTTGAGTCATTGCTTAAGCTTTTGTAGCAGCTATAGATTCTTTCTTGAAAGTTTTTCTTTTGATCCTTGATCCTTATATCTAATGACAGGAAGGTGTCCAGCAACTTGTTCTAGGTTTGTACATCATTAGGGGTGACAACATGTAAGTCCTTCTTAGTGCTGTTTGCTGTAAAATTTCTGCTGCCACACTTCTCCTCATATTAAGTACTCTTACTCTAATACTGTATGGTCTTTTATGGACCTTGCAGTAGTGTTGTAGGTGAACTAGACGAAGATCTGGATTCGAGGCTGGAT
>QFDD01008704.1:0-12159 GCA_006871305.1 Vachellia collinsii | reverse complement strand
CCTCTGGAACTTTTGGGAATTATAATGTTTGTATTTTGCCATAATAGGAACATCATATTATACCATCTTATTTTGAATGTTTATCTTGGTAACTTTTACAATGTGGAAAGTGAAGACTAGTGGGCTGGGTTTTAACCCTCATGTTAATTGTGCCCTTGGTTTTATGTGTAGAATTTATGATATAAAGTTTTTGAAAAAAAAAAACTCACCTATAATCATGGTTATTTGTTTAATAAGAGTTAATTAAGTTAAATGTATTGTTAGTAGAAAGGGATCTTTCATGATTGATTATGTTATTGCTAAATCAGCACATCTCTTTGTTACTTATTATGCATTTTCTATACTTTGAACTCATTTTATCTAGGGTTTTAGACTTCTATGGTTTTCATCCATTTCCATTTGCTTCATTATTGCTTCTTCTTTCTTCCAGCTTCCATAATCTAGAGTCCCAGACCATTCCCTTTTCAGCTCCACTTATATTGCTGTCGACTGTCGCCTGTCGTGTCTTCGTTGCTCTTAGTCGTTGTCATCATCGTTGCTCTTCACTTTGTTTCTCCTCGTTCTCTCCGCTCCTACCTTCACTCTTCCTCATTCTCTCCACGCTTGCCTTCACTCTCTCTATAAGCATTTATATTCTTCTTCTTGTTTACATTATTAGTTTTTTTTTTACCTGAGCTTAGATCAGTTTTGCTCCCACCTCCTTTTGTACAATCCTGTTTCACCACTTGATTCTCTCTTCTCTTTCTCTTCTTTTCTTATGGCTTTTATTATTTTTCAATACTTTCACATTTCTTGAGCCAAAATGTGGATTTCTTCTTTTGTGGTCACTTGTTGATTCTTTTGTGGATTTATTTAGTGTGGTTGCTACTTTATTGCTCGTTGATTCTTTTGTGGATTGATCAGTTTCGCTTGTTTGGCAAAGTCCTTTCTAATGGTTCCCTTTGTGATTTTGAAAAATAATGACATTGCTTAATTGTGTAACTAGTGATATGTATCTAATTGTAACCATTCCCCAGAGACATTCATGTGATGGCTTGCTAATATGTAACTATTCCATATTGATCTCTTCTTACAAAACAAACATTCTTCTTTAGCTCATATATCTTGCCTCCCATTCATTTAAAATTGATATTCGTGAAGCGTTTATGATTCTGCTTACTGATTAGATAAAACCAATCAGTACTTTTGGGGTTACATTCCAATTTTTGACAAGTTTCCTTCTTTTAAAGATTTTCCTATCAAAGAATGTTCCTGCGTCTTTTATGTTCGGGGACTCTCTGCTTCATCTTGGTAACAACAACTATATTGTTTCACTCTCCAGGGCAAACTACGTCCCCGATGGGATCGATTTTGGATGGCCCTCTGGGCGTTTCACCAATGGAAGAACCATAGTGGATATCCTAGGCAAGTTTTTATTGCTGAACTTTTTAAGTTTCTACATTTCCATTTTTTCCCTTTAAAAAAATAAATAATAGTTAGCCAATTAATTATTATTACTATTGTTTCTCTCTTTTCTCTTTCGCTAGGCCATTAATTAGGTCTTGATTTCACCCCTCCTTACTTGGTCCCAACTACTAGAGGGTCGTTGATTCTTAATGGAGTCAATTATGCTTCTGGTGCATGTGGCATTTTGAATCACACAGGATAAGTTTTTGTAAGTTTAATTTCTTCCTCAAAAATGACGAAATAGCTTCCAACTTGGAAATTTTAGCAAATTATATCTCTTGTGATTGAATATAATCAGAACCATATTGTAAGAGCATCTTCTTCTTTGTGAATATTGATAAATTACTACACATTTATACATTTTGTATTTACTAAATTGTTATACTATTAGATTGTATTTTATTAATTAATTAGATTGTAACATTTTTAATGTATTTTAGATGATTTTAATTCATTTTGGTAATTTATAAATTATTTTATATGTAGGTCTAAACCTTTTAAACTGTTGATCCAACTTTTTAACGGGCTTTAGGCGAGACTTCAAACAGGGCATCGCCTTAAAAAAAGAGCCTGTTGCAGGTTACAGTACCACCCAAAACCTCGGCTTGTTTCCACCCTCGTCTGCAGACTCTCGACCTTATTTCACTCGCAGTCCGCAGAGTCGCCCTTGCCTTGCTCGTCTCCTTTCCAGCCTATAGTCGACTTTATTTCCTTGCTGCTTCTATTCCTTTCCAGCCTCCTGACTCCAGATTCACAGTGATGATTTATTCATAAGCTCACGCTGCTCACCCCTTGCCGCGATGCAGTGGAGACAGGCCGTTGTCCTCGGCCGCGCATTTGCAATTCTGAGCACTTCTAACAGCGTAAGTCCACCCGTCGCCGCTACCTTATTTCAGTGCTGACCTGCACCACTGTACGCTCGTTGCCTTTCGATTCCTTTTCCGTGGTTAGGCGCCGAAGAGAGAGTGAGCCAAAAGTGGTGAGTCTATTTTGTTCTACTATAATCTCGTTCTGTCTTCTCCTATACTCCATTAATGACCTTCGATTCCGTCGCCGCCACCTTATTTCAGTGCTGACCTGCTCCAAGGTACCCTTCTCTTGCTCTGAAATTGAGCTAAAACAGAATATAACTATATCATCGTTTGTGAAATTTGTGTTAGCTGAGTAAGTGGCTTGTATTGTGAGAATTGTATGCGTCAATGCTCTGTTTGTATGAAACAAATCAGGGACCTTTGTTTCAAAAGAAATGCCTTCGGTTCCTTTGGAAATATGAGGCAAGAAGAAATTAAAAACTACCTAATAATTGTGAAGTTGTCATTACTGAACTTGAGTTTTGAGGTTTGCATGTGGATTTCTTTTCTGAAATTTGTATACCAAAATCTGAGAGGGAATTTTCAGTATAAATATATATTTTGGAAGATGGAATCTGATTGTGTTGCTGGGATATGTTGTTTTGCTAGCTGGAGATTTATTATAAACTCAAGTAAACAAAATTAAGACTTGTATGCTATATATATATGTATATGTATATTTACATGAGTTCTTGAATGCTATGTGATTTAAATTATTAGAGTATGTTTGGGAGTTGAGGAACTGATTTGAGGTTGTTGATTAATGGTTTAAGGATGATTGGCGTTTAAAGAAGATCTTAAAGCATCAAAGGAGGAGTTGCAGTGGCAGTCGACCTGGAGCTCGAATTCGTCGCGTTGAAGAACGGATGTGCCAAACATAGCTTCTTGGTAGGTTCTACAGTCAGCTTCTCCATTGCATTTTCCTTCCATTCCCAAGCCTCGACTCTTTTGCTGGTTCTCTGTGCGTGTGTGCTCCCTGGACACGCTCGCTGATTGTTGTCCCGTCGTCGTCCTGTCACGGCCTGGTTGTCAGGCCTTCTTCATTCACGTGAGTTTCCTTCCGATGTAAGTTACCATTTCCTCTCTCAGGCACTGTGCTCATTGTTCTCAAAACGGTACTTGCTAAATGTACCTTTTCTGAGTTTTGTGTATATATCTAGCCCCATGGATCTTATTTCTGCTTTGTGATCATTTTATTTTTGGTGATTGACATCCTTCCTACGCATGGTTTGAGTCATTCTCCTTTCTAATGTGTGTTGCCCCTGTCTGTCATGCTATGGTGGAATAGATATGCAATCTTGGTACCGTATACGGATTTATTTGTTCATTGTGCTTTTTGGTGGGAGTCACGGCCAAATGTGTTTGAAGTGTCATTTTTTCTTTTCTTTTCTTTTTTTAATTGGGAAAGGCAAGCAAAAGCTTGATGCAAGTGGGGAGACTAGAATTTAGCTTCCCTAAATTTTTCATATTTTTAGACTATAACGATGCCTCGAAGACCTAGAAGGCATAGCCAACATTTGAGAGCTCGGCCTTTGACATTCTCCCGTTTTGCTCGTTCAGTAGCCCGAATGACCTCTACTTCAAAGTCTAGTAAAAAGTCTTATCAAACCTTTGCAGGTAAGCCCTGTCTCTACAGTTATGTACGATTCATAGTCAGTTGATGCCATCCCAGTCTCTAAGTCTTTAACTCACTAACCAGGAAATGGGTTTGCTAATCGCACTTTGGAGAAGACAGAACAACTTGAGTCATCTGATGAAGAGTTTGAAGTAATTTTTCATATATGATTTGTTGTATTTAAGCTGTTCAAATTAAATTTGGTGAATAACTTGCAAATGATTGCAGTATCGTTTCTGTCATTGAAGGGTGTTGTCCAAGCAGATTTTTCCTTCTTTGATCCTAAACCTGGTGACTTTCATGGAGTAAAGAACTTGCTCCAAAATTACCTGGATGATAAACAATGGGATTTGAGTGGCTTTGTAGACTTAATCTTGGAACAGACCACAGTGGGCACTGTTGTAAAAGTAGAGGATGATGAGGATGAGGGGCTTTTTGCTGCTCTGACTGTTCTGAATTTATCGAGATACAGGGTAAGTTACTGACTCTGGAAATTATTAGTTGCCATGTCTTATTATTGCCACATTATCTTTTGGCTGGCCTCAAACGTTATTATGTGAAATCATCTTTATTTCCATCTCATCCAGTTTCTTCTGCATTTTATGAGCAAATGTCATCCTAACCCTTTCCAGTTTGGTGATTTGTTATAAGTATGCAATGGAAATCTGCCTGGATCAAAATGCTTGTGACATGTTTCTTATTTAAGATAAGACATCAATCATATCATGTGCGCGCATGTGTATCTGTCTGTTTAGAAAATTAATTGTTAACAGCATCATTTATTTGAGGTGTAAACTGCAATTTTTTAATTTAGCAGCGACTCCAGTGCATTCTTGATTCTGCATGCATCATGCCAATTTGATGTGTGATTGGCAGAGTATTTAAGCACTTGCAGAAGCTTAACTAAGTGCGTTTTCCAGGAGCAAAAATGTATTGTGGAAGTCAAGGATTTCCTACTTAAAGTATGCAAAGAAAAGGGCACATTTGATCAATTGAAACTTATTTTTGGGGAACAAGCACATGGTGTTGGTCTTTTGGTGTCCCAGCGTGTAGTGAATCTGCCTCTTCAGCTTTTACCACATCTTTATGACGCCCTTTTTGATGAAGTGTTGTGGGCAACCGAAGATGAGGTCAGATGTTGGTAGTAGTAGATGGGTGAGGGTGGTATACTTGATCACCGGAGGCTAACTTAACTCAGGAAACTTACAATGTATTGTTTTGCATTTTTGTAGCCAACAGAGGAGCTTCGAGATTCCTTCAAGTTCAAACATTACATAATATATAGTAAAATTTACAAGGTACCCTTTTGTGGCTCCTTCCTTCTACTCATTGTCTTCTCTTTTTAGTTACTCTAGAGTTTCTGGTTACGTTCATTGTTTACTCTTATTTTTTTTCTTGATGCATCTCATTTTGATTGAATGTAAAAACACAGCATAAGAATGCGGAGAAGCATAGAAAACTGAACAATGATGATGATGCAATAATATATATAAAGCCTGAGGACGAACTTTTTCACAAGGTACTGAACTGCTAATGCTTCTGTTGATCTTGTTGATCCGTTTTGTATTTCTTTCCCTTGCATTACTGACTACTTTCTAAATTTCATCACAGTTGAGCTCCTGGTTTTTCTGTTTCCCATTACAAACTTCACAGCCTGAAACTCACGAGGCAAGTATAATGATTCCTGGCATACCATCATTGCAACATGTTCTTTCTGGAATTATTTTTAAATACATGATAATATTCAGCACTGCCTCTGTTTTGTGAAAAAATATACAATAGAATATGCAGTACTTTATAGGATATTGGCAGTGAGGACTCTTTACGGTGTTGGGGTTTCATGGAATATAATGCTCACGTTCTGAGCAAGAAGTCTTTTCTCTTCCATCTTTGATGGGTTAGAGTTAAATTTTCACCAAGTTTTATTTTGGGGGTGGGTTATAGGGGTTCCGTGGGTATGTTTGTGAAGTGATTGAACAGCCTATTTGAGTTAAACTTCTCTCGTTTACATTCTCTTTTCCCTGGTTGATGGAGAGTAGAACATCTGGACCATGTGCACTGAGGTTTTAAGCTCCATTCTCATCCTTTCATCTATAATCTACATTCAAGGATTAGATAGGAATACCAAATTAACATGGTCAAGAGAGAGGGCTAGCGAAATGACCAAGTCCAAGTTATTGGAATCAATTTGGTTGCTCTCAACGTTAAGTATTTTAAAATAATTAGAAATTCAGTTTTATTTTGTTGCTTTAATTACCCTATAGACATCTTCAGTGATTTTGAATTTTATATTCATGTTTTGCTTGTTACAGCTAAAGAATTACAGCTCAATGGGATTATTCATGGCTGTTGAAGCAGACAAAATCCCCACATTTCGGCAAGAATTACGTTCTCTAGTAAGTGAACCCTGATGTGAACCATTAGGTGCCAGGATTTTGAACAATGCAGTCGAACTTCTGATTCATCTTGATCTGATCAAGGTGCGAAAATTTAATACTATTTTTTTTTGTTATTGGTACGTACTCTTCTACATTGGCCTGACGTATTTAAAATTTTGCACAGAGAAATGAACTTAAATTTATAATTTGAGCTCATCCCAGTTTATGACCGTTTTGTTCTGGCGGTGCCAACTGATGAGATATTTGTGGACAGTATTTTCCGATTTCACACTTGAATGCTTGGCGAAACATGCTAGCATGTTCTATTACTACAAGAAAACATTGCTCTAAGAGAATCAATTTGGATCATAGTTTTGTTAAAACCCATTCCTTAATTCTCTCCAATTGGGATGCAACAACCCATAACTGCTCATCAACACCCTTGCTAATGCCTCAACTTATTGGGTAGCTACTTGGACTAATTACTTGCTCATACTAAAGACTCAAACCAACCCCTCCTTTACTCTCTTTCTCCTGACTTCCATATTTGATCCTTAGTTTCCTATAGCAGTTGGTTGAGGTGGTTGCCATAACCTTTTCGTGTTGGTGCTCCTTCGCTCCTTGTCATAGAAATCTTTTGGAGCTCTTGTCTTCACCGGTTTCATGGGACCTTTTTTTTTCAAAGAAAATAACTTACACTATTTTTAAATGTTTTTATTTAATCCCAACGGTGAAATTATCACCTAGTATGATTGGAATTTCAACATTTAATTTCCAGATTCCAAATGGTGAAGAATTTTTATTGTCAAATTCTCCATGTAGAATGTAACATGTATACAATTTTCAAGACAGCATTATTTGAATTTCATTTACAATATTGAAAAAAAAAGTTCATATAATATAATATTTAATAAAGTTCATATTATCGTAAGTTACACTAATTCTTTAAACCTTCTATAATACGCAAGAGAACGTATCTCATTATATTTAAAAAAAAATTGACGATAAAATATAAAAATACAAATAAATTTGCTTTATTATCAAATGTCTTTGACAAAGGAAAAAAAAATATCTTGAAATGTTGAAAGAGTGAAATAACCCGCAATGCAAATACCTCATTAAAATCTTATTAGTATAGTGTTTAGTTTCATATTGAAAACCTTATTAGTATGGTGTTTAGTTTCATATTAAAAGCAACTAAAATCATGAGAAACCAAATGCTGACTGCACACTTTATCATGTCCACTCCAATTCTTTCTCGGGTAAACTAGCTATGGGAGATTAATTGCAAATTTACTGAGAGATAAAAGATGAGGTATGATAGGTTGAGGAGAGTGCCCTTCTAAGTGTCATTGTGAGGAGAGTGTTCTCCATGTTCTGAGAGGTAATCCAAGAGTGGAAAATACGTGGAAAGAATTACTTTATTTCTTCTCTTCTAATTTGCAGGTCTGGCTCAATTGGAATGCTAAGTCTCAACCTGAAAAACTCATTCTCAAGGTGACCTTGATCTAAAATCTTTGGATATGTATACTGGATCATATAGAAAATTAGATGCACAAAACCACCACACAAGGTGACCTCATGGAGGACCCTTCCAGTGGAAAGTTCGCTCATCAAGTATTTCAAGTAGACACACAGTAGACCGCTTGTGAGTGGCTGGATGAGATTTGATATGGATACTTTTGTTCGACACCAAGTTAGGCTGCATGTGGAGGTGTGATTAGAGATGGCATAGGTTAATGGATCATGGGCTTCAAGATGGCACTTGGAATGGCCTTTATCACTTAAACTGAAATTCTAGTAATTAGAACGGGTTTACATATTTGTCAAAATCTAAGACTCGAATAGGTGCAACTATTTTCTAACTCACTACAAGCTATGAACATTTTGATGAAAGACACTGAGACTAATATCTCAATGCGAAGTTTAATTGAAGAGACAAGACATCTTTTATAGGGAGATTGGAATATAGAGCTGTTTCTTACCAAAAGGGAAGTTCTCCAATATGAGACATATTAGCAAAGGAAGGACACTCGATTGGTCCACAAGACCACAACCGTGTTTACTACATGAGGTTAATCCTACTTTTTTGGGGAGTTTTTTTGAGGGACAAATTTTTTGTGGGGGAATTGTTTCCTTCTAAAGAGCAGTTTTTAGACATTTCAAGCTATAAGCTTGCCACTCTATTCAAAGAAAAAAAAAGAGGAGCTCCAAGCAAAAGAGTTTGATTAGATTGCACACTGTCCATTATTCCTCAAGCACGTCTCATTAAAAAAAAGGTTATATTTTTCACAAACAATTGATGAGCTTCGGTTGCCTAAGGATAATGAGTTAAGTTCAGATTTTTGTGAATACAAAAAAATCTTTGAAAGAACCATCTTTAATTGGACTTGACAATATACTCGTTACAACAAAAATAGAATTAATGATACCCTGAAATACATTGATATATTTTTTTTTTCTTGGAACCCGCGTGGAACACACGGATCTCCACAACCACCCCCCCCTCCGGGGGGGAAAAACTTGCAGTATGGAAACGGCCGGGATCATTTTATACGACAGTATGGAAACGATCCCAAGGGAGCGTTCAATCTGGGGCATTCAGTCTGTACCCCTTCCCTAAGTCCTGAACCTCCTACTTAAACAAAAGCAGAACTGGTTAGCAAGAAAGGAACAAGATCATGGGGCAAACCTCCCCAGAAAACTATTATGAAGAATTAACTTTTACTTTGCTACTGCAATCATCTGGAAAACAAATCCAGTGAGCGCACACAATTCTCCAGGACTGAATTTACCCTAAAAATTAACATAAAA
Organism: Vachellia collinsii; assembly: GCA_006871305.1. Lineage (NCBI taxonomy): Eukaryota > Viridiplantae > Streptophyta > Magnoliopsida > Fabales > Fabaceae > Vachellia > Vachellia collinsii. The sequence goes on along the minus strand of QFDD01008704.1, from coordinate 3,055 downwards.
TAAGTTAAAATTTACTACAATATCATCCTGAAAACCAAAAATGCTAACAAGGCCTACCCTGTTCAATTCTATAAGTTGCCTTCTAAGAACTTGATTACCTAACAATACCACCACACACAAGGATAATCATTACACGAAAAAGGCAACCCTTCAGCAAGCTCCCAGTCTTTCTTGACATGTTTTCCAGCATAGCAAAGCTGAAGTTTATGGACATTGAAACTTTGCTGTAATATGTACCCCTTAGTTAGTTGATTATAAAGATAGATTTAACAAACTACTCGAGAAAGCACACCATCTGCAACAGTGATGAGAAATTGGGTGATGCAATCCTGGGCATGCCCCTCTCAAAACCTAGAACATAGGGAACAATAATAAAACTTCAGTTCAGGTCATGTCAGAAAGATGCAGAACTTGTTCTTCGAAGCTGATATGTCAGTTCAGCTGATGATTCAGATGCCAACCGCTGCTCAAACTCCTATAAAAGGGGAGGAATCCACAATGAAGTTAACATTTAGCAGATGTTGCGCAATGGCCAAAACTGAAATCACAGGAGCTCTGGTGGTACTAGTAAAATCATCTTGCAATGGTTCACAAAGAATGGGAGATTTCTATTACACTTGAATAATTTCCACTTACAAATTTTGCCTTTAAAAATCCCTATGATGCATCAGTCATCACGCCAGAATGAACTCGTCATAAAATCAATAAGAACAAAACAGTAAATCTGTAATAACATTAATTAGACTGCCCTACGTGAGCTAATGGGAGCATAACTAATTATTTTAGAGAGTAGAGGGCATTGTGGCAATCTAAAAGTAAAATGAATGTCCAAATACGAAATATAGCAAGGTTAAGAACATAATTGCACTTTTACCACTTTTATATGATAATACTTTCCACAGTAAATATTAAGCAGGGAAAAAAACAGGGTCATTGCCCATGTCTAAGGGCACTAATTACAATAGTAAAGCATCACTAAATTGGCTGACCGAATTCTAATTTTTCCAGATTAACTCATTCACCACTGCCCTCATCACATACTCTGTTCATGAGATGGAAAGTGATCCATAAATTGCCAAAATAAGCAACTTCCATTTAAAATTCACATCAATTAATCCCACGACTCGGCCCAACTATTTAGTTAAGGTGAAAGCCGCAATTGAGAATGTTGTGGCTTTTACATTTCATATGAACATTTTACATCACGCGTAAATACAAACATACAATAGGTGGTAATGTGTCCAGTTGTGTATGTACATTGAATCCCTCTCAGCAACTCATAGAAGTGCCAAAGTTCACAACCATTATCCAAACCAATATTAACAAGTTTTTTCCCTAAAAGCTTTTTGGCCTAGACTAATAGTTAATTGGACCTTGTAGATCAAAGTATTTACATCGTATAAAAGCTTGGAGCCTTGGACAACTGACAGGCCAACATCCCTTGTGCCCGCAAGGCTTATTCATTTAAACCAATCAGAAATCCCCCATAGCCACATATGGTTCAGCCTATTACCGATTTTTTTCTGCATTAATACATTTAAATCTATATGAAAGGTATTTGTTGGGTCACAACTTTAATATGCATTTCAGTTCAAGGGGCTGTTCAATGCTATGAGATAACGTATCCCAAATATATTTCATTTTGTCTTTGAAATATCACATATGTATGATCAACCCTATTAGAAGTCTTGATGAGAAGGTTATTATTTATTAATCGAGTGAATTAATATTTAGGTCATCAAAAGAACTTATTCGTTCAGTTTAGTCCTCCATTTTTGAAGTTTCACATAGTAGTCCTCCAAAGTAACTACTTTCACCATATAGTACTCAGACTGAGTTAACAAAAAGTTAAGAGACGCAATCATTTTGTTTAATCATCTCATCACGTGGCCCTTCTATGATGATGTAGCACCTGGAATTGTTAGGTTTTTAGAGCTCTAACGGAAAAGAAAAACTTCACAATGACACATGGTCAAATAGTGGCACATGAGAATATTGTTGAGCCATGTCATAGTTATTAATAGCAAGCTACGGCTTGTGCCATAGTGCATATGCCTCAATGCTTGGAGATACGTGACGTGCAAAGCTTTGGAACTTTTATATAATTACAGTATATTTGGGCTATAGAAGCTATATTAGTATACATGCATGCTGTAGTTGTGCACAGGAGCTACATATGAATAGGGCGAGAACAACCCTGATTTGAGTATTTTGCAGGGGACGGTACCAGAGATTCACTTGACCCATCCTTGGAAACTTAATTTTTAATGATTTAGTGTCAAATATTCATATCAAGAACACAAGAAGAGCAATAACATTCTCCTCTTCTCATCCGTTGATATGTTTGATGAACAAATGGAGTCCTCAAACAAAAGATGAAGAGAAAAGATAGGGATTTCTCAATGATGATCACATTGATGTTTCAATATCTAAGGTTTAAGCTAAGGCTTACTAACATTAAACTTCCACGAATTTTATGATTTATTTGCCTGATATCATGATTAATGGCTTATTATTATGTTGTTATGATCATTTTTTTTAATTGGTTTCAATTCTAAATATATTACTTATCATCAATTATATTGTGATCTTCTTTTCAAATTGTATGCTACAGTTTTAGTTAGCTCAAGCAACACAATGCGCCAAGCACTACAACTTTGGTGCCATAAGTGCACTGCAAGCTATTAATAAGTAATAGCTACGGGGTCAAGTTAACATGTCTGTTAATGAGAGGACGGTATTAGTGAAGAAATTCACTTTGAAGGACTACAACGAGAGACCTTTAAAGTGGAGATTCAGATAGCACAAAGAGGCATCTATCGAGCACCAAAGCTTTAATTTACTTGTTAAAGCACATCATATTTATCAGAGTGATGCTAGGGACGGACTGCATCACTCAGAGGATACCAATCTTAAATTTATTAAAGTATATTATGGACATACAACCTCTTACGTAAGAAACAAACCCGTTCATGGTCATTGTCTATGTAGGATACAATATTTAAAGGCAGACTAAAGCACGAGATGCTAACATACACGTGAGTGTCTCATAGAA
>QFDD01008703.1:0-10681 GCA_006871305.1 Vachellia collinsii | reverse complement strand
TGTGTGTGTGTGTGTGTGTGTGTGTGTGTGTGTGGAGAGAGACACTCATCGTGATTAATTGGTGATGAAATACAAGGAACATGCATACGCATGACAATTGTACGTACTGCGTAGGTGCCCAACTCAAATGAGACGCTGAGCAGTGATGCGAGTGGGACGGTTGATCAGCAAAAGAACATGGCAGCCGATGAAAACCATGACAGCAAGGCCTATTCCACTGTCCCCCAAGATGTACGTATATGTAGTATATGTATGTAGGATACATGCACTGCTGCAAATTAAACGCGCACAACACACACATGTTCACTAAAATGAATGAATGGATGAATGGATGGATGATGGGTGATTAATGCAGATGAAGCAGAAGGCGCGAGAGGTGGGGAGTGAGATGTCGGCCAAGGCAGAGAACATCGGGGAGAAAGCAAAGCAGGCGATGCAGGATGCATGGGACTCCGCCAAGAACTCTGCTCACAGGGCTGCCGACACTCTGCTTGAAAAGGCTCAAGACTCCGCTGACTCCCTCAAACAAAACGCCGACTCTCTCAAGAGATCTCTCAACAACAACACCACCTCCTCTTCCAACTGACCATCCCATCTTCTCTTCTTCCTTTCTACCTCATCGTCATTCAATAAACATATTATGCATTCATATTCGCTTACTTGCCACGTACACATTGATCGTTGTTTTCATCCTTTTTAATTTACATCACTCATACAAGGAATAAATTGTTTATATATTCCACCTCTCCTTTAGGAGCTACAGATGGATTGTTTTGCTTCTAAATATGACACCTCAATCAATCAATTTTACCTTCTAATTAATTCATGATTGTTTCTTAAGCTATATTAGCAAGCCATGGGTTGATAAGTCTCTTGATCGAAAAGTAAGTTTTTGGCTCAACGGGCAGCTTGCACCCTCTTAAAATGGGAGAGGTTGTCTTTTGAGAATGGGTTCATCCCAATTAAATTTAGTTAAAATATCAACATTAAAATTCAATCATACACTTTTAATATATCCTAATTAAACCAAAAAAAATTTAGATGTTGTTAAAAAACCATAACATCCCTCTATAGTTAAAGAGTAAAGGTGCATCCAGCACTCTAGATTATTTGTGGAAATGTATTCATAAAACGTTTAATATACAATTTTATTTTTAAAATAAAAAAAAAACATAGCAATATTACCCTTGATCTAGCAACAACTCTAACTTAACTTTGATATCTTTTATATATATGGAAGCTAAGCATTGATTTTTCTTAAATGACAAGTAATTTATTGACTACACAAGTTTTTTTGTGTGTTTTGGCCTTCCGCATCACTTAGTTTGAAAATCGATGGATTCTTAGTGCCCAAGAAATTGACCCGAGACAAGCTTGGCAAAATCACATTATGCCCCCCATATCTCCATTCTAACGCTCCCTTCCATCCCTCCCGTCATCAGTTTGTTGGTAACAACCACCAAATTTAGGAGCTCGAATCTCGCATCAACATCGTTGTTTGAGTTTCGCTTTTAATCTTAAAATTTTGATGGCTCAATCCTTCAGATTTGGGTTGGTTTAAGAGCCTTAAAAAGCGTACCTGGGCAAGATGGTAACTCTCAACGAACTATGAAGATGCTAAAGGCATAGCTGTGACTTTTGAAACTTTTGGGTGTTAAGGTTTGAGGGTTTTGAATTATCTGTGGGATTCTGAGACAGCAACCGAAGTACCAACTCCTTCACCAGTTCTGCAACTCTTTGGTAGGGTTTTTCAATCCATTATAAAAATGAAGATTGAATCTTTCGTCCATTTTAGGTTCATGACAAACCAGGCCAAAATCCAACAACATGAAGGAAAGGGGGAGAAAAATTGTGGATGGATCTTATTTTCGTTTTCTTCTTTGATTTCTTCCTTGCAGTTGCATTTCTTCCCTTTTTTTTCTCGCCTTTGCTCCTCCTACGAAGGCGGACCGCTTGAAGGAGATGAAGACGAGTGCCAGATGAAACAAGAAGTCACGTCCTCTGGTCCAAGATTGGGTGAAGCAAACAAAAAATAGAAATAGCCTTCCACTCTCTCCCTCTCGCCCTCGACTCCCCTCGCAGAAAAACCAGAAGCAAAAATGATATAAATATCAAAACTTATAGTCTTCCCTGAACATTTATACTAATTGGTGGTAAATATCCATGACTCCTCCTTTGCTGTATCGTCTCATTTTCTGAGTATTGTTTTGTGCGTTGCTTATGCGTTGCTTATGCGTTTATAAGCTCAATCGCGAACTCCTCTCATTTAAACTTGACAAGCAGGTCCAAGGTTTTTTCATTTATGCCCTTTGCCAATTGCTCACCTTTACTTTCAACGCATAGATTGACTAAAAGTTTTCTTTTAATAAGAAATTGATTAAAAATTATAAGATTTATTTTATCAGTGCTAACTGCTAACTAAGCTATCTAATGAAGGTCGCTGTTAGCTGATATAATTAAAACTGAAATCAATCTTATACTCACCGTTCAATTTTCTTTTCCATTAAGGGAATATTTTTATATTTTTAGATCAATGTTTATAAATCTCTATTTAATGCTTTTCATTTGATTAAAAATTTGTGAAAAGTGTAGGTTTGAATTTTAATTTTATTATTTTAATTACGTTCAGTTGGATTTTTCCCTTTTAGAAGGAATCTTCTTATGTTTTTAATTAATCGTACATCCAAAGTTATTTAACGTTAAGCCTTTCAAACTTCACAATAATTTAATAATTGTAAGGGATCCTAACGTATTGTAGACATGTTTAAAAAAAAAAATCAAATTAGACTGATTGAAAATTGATGAACTGCTAACTGGTTCGGTGTATTTCAACATGTGAATTATTGGAGACGCAACATGGATCAACTCCTTTTTGACCCAAAGCAACCTGATGTTAATGAGTTATTATTTTGGGCTTAAGTTTATTCAAGAAGTTTTCATCTAGGAGTATTGAGTACGAGGAGTTGTTTAGTTCAATATTACCTCAAAAGTTTTCAATTAGTAACAATATTGTTCAGATCATTATTCATGTTAAATCCAACTGTTAATTGATCAAATATGTTGAGTTGATAAATCGATATACCATTCACATCATTTTTTTTTTGATTAAGATGTAAATTTGTTTTGGAAGCTGTCATTTGAGAGCGTTGAGCATATAAAAATCTATTTAGGATGTAATATTGCCTCAAAAGTTACCAAACCATAACAATATCATCCAAGTCATTATCTAGGCTTATTCATTAGTTCATCAAATATGATGAGTTAACATGTCTACGTGCCATTCATTTAAATTTTTTCAAGTTAGATTTATAAATAAGAAAAGATATTTTTAAAAAATGCATCTTGCATGAAGGATTGGAGAAAATCAAAGAGGTGGAAGTATCATATGTGATGAAGAGATAATCAAAGATGGACTAGTAGCCTATTATTGAATTTCTTTTTCATTATTTTTTTTATACATTGAAGCTCAAGAAAAAACAATAAACTAAGCAAGTGAGATGGCACCCCCAATATCCCTCTCGAGCGCCAGTTGGATAAAAGCTGGAGGTGTAGAGAACTGCATCAGGTCTGAGATCTCCCCTAGGCATGCTTTGCCATCGTATTAGCAACCTAGTTTGCTTCCCTTCTGCACCAAGACACATGAGCCTCCCATTCTCTGTCCAGTAGACGTAGTACTTCTGCAACAATACCTTCTTGTTCCAACCCTGAGAGCCTCATGCATCCCAGATTTTCTACCAGCTCAAGACAATCGGTCTCCACTAGAACGTGCCGTAAGCCGTGATCCCAGGCAATCTTCAGCCCCCCAAAACATGGCCCATACCTCCGCGTAAAAACTTTCCTGCAGTCCCAGTCCACACATGAATCCATGTATCATATCCCCATTTGGTCCCCAAATCACTCCACCACATGCTGCAGATGTGCCACCCTCTACTGATGCTCCATCCACATTAAGTTTAACAAACCCCTTCGATGGTGCTTGCCATATCCTTGGTGTTATATTACTACCTCCTTGCAATAAATTTCCCACTCCATTCCAAGTTAAAAATGCTCGAGTCTTCGCCACAATGGATAGGGGAGACTCCTATTTACCAGTGAAAACTGATTCGTTTCTGTTCATCCAAACTTGGCGATAGATCATCGAAAACCACATTTCCGAGCTATATCCTTCAACCTCAAAACGCTGCAAGAGATTCCACCTGTTGCTATCCATTACTGAAAAGAAAATAGCGCGACGGTCATGCTGTAAGACTTTCATCGAGACCTATCTAGCGACTCGACAATCCCTTAAAGCATGTAGTTGACTCTCGTTGTATGTGGGACAGGTAGCCCAGCACGGTGATACTGCAAGAACTCGTCTGAAATGCAAGTCATTCGTCAGGATAAGGTTTTGTAGGCAAAGCCACATGAAAACTTTGCATCGTTGAGGAATCTTCAAATTCCACATCCTTTTCCATAAAGAGCCATCAATAATGCTATCATATTGTCGGAGACTGTCATAAGTTGATCTATTGGAGAAGGTACCCGAGGATGACCATCTCCATACTGGTACTTCTGCCCTTTTCGTCGACATAGTAGAATTAGTAATACTTTGCACTGCATGCTCTAGTAAGAAGGGTGCAAAAAGGTTGATCTTCCACCCTCCCCTTTCATCAATATAATCGGACACTACATGATCCAACCATGCAGTTGGCAATTCCCGAGTTGTGACGTCAGACAGTTTGCCTAAATTTTCAAGACAAATATCTTGCCAAAAACGAATCATGTTACCATTGCCAATGTGCCGCTTCAATCCACTTCGCAGCTCATCCCATTTATTTTTTATTCCACACCAAGTACGCAAGCCAGCCCTTTTCTGGTTTATAACTAGTAGTATATCACTTCCGCATCCATATTTCTCCCTAACAAACCTAACCCAGAGAGCCTCTGCGTTTTACCATTGCCCATCTTAGTTTCATCATAAAAGCATCGTTCTGTAGCCTCGCCTTACTTACTCCAAGGCCTCCCTCCTCCTTCTTCTTGCAAACATCATCCCATGATACTAAATGTATCTTCCTTATGTTTGAGTTGCCCTCCAAAAGAAAACTATGGCACTTCTTATCAATGTTAGATAACGTTGATATCGAGAGTGGAGTATGTTGCAAGTTATAAACTGGTATGGAGGACATAACTGAAGCAACCAAAGTATGACAGGCTGCTATTGATAGAGTTCTTGCCTTCCAACCAGATAAATTTTTATCAATTTTCTCCAAAATGAAGAGGTATGTATTCTTCAACACTCGTTGATGATAAAGAGGGGCTCCAAGATATCGTCCCAAGTCCGAAGTGTCAATGAAGCCTAAGAACTGACTAATTGCACGGGATGTGCCTTGAGCAACATTTCTAGAGAAGAAAATCTGGGACTTCGCACTACTAACCTTTTCACCCGTTTTAATTACCCCAGCTTGTTCAAGATCTCTCTCAGCGAAGAGAATTAGATCATCAGCGAAGAATAAATAAGAAACAGTCGTAGCTTATTTCTTCAAACGGAATGGATGCTAATTTTTTGCCATATCCTCACTCTGTATGAGGTGAGCAAACTTCTCCATTACTAACACAAACATATAAGGTGAAAGGAGATCTCCTTGTCTTATACCTCTTGTTGGGTTAAATTCGTCTCCTTTCATTCCATTTCAGCATACTTGCATAGAAGCTGTTGATATGCTTTTTGCCACCACGTTAACTACTTTCTAAGGTACCTTGGGTTCTTCCAAGCATCTGATAATAAATAACCATCGCACTCTGTCAGAGGCCTTCTCAAGATTGATCTTTATTGCCATGAACCCCTTCTTTAGCTTCTTGGATTGCATGGAGTGGATTATCTCTTGAGTCAGAATGATGTTATCTACCCCTTGCCTCCTTGGGACAAAGCTACACTGCTGAGGGGAAATAATCTGTGACATAACCCTTTTTAGTTGAGTAGTCAGGATGTCAGGACTTTATAAATCACATTGCATAAGCGAATTGGCCGAAAATTGCGAATAGACTATGGGTGCTCAATTTTTGGAATTAGAACAATGCTAGTGTTATTACACCTCGCTAATTCATCTGGGTTGTTAAAGTAGGTGCTCACCATATTAATGACAAAGCTTCCAACTACGTCCCATTGGCTTTGGATGAATAATGGGTTCAATCCATCTGGCCTTAGAGTTGTGAGGGGCCCCATTGCAAACACTGCCTACTTCACCTCAATGGGGCTAACCTCTCTCCCCATCCCCTGCAAAGTATGTCCTTCTATAGCAGGATGGCTCATTCCAAAATTGATAGTATGGAACTGCTCCTCCTCTTCAGAATATAAAGACTTGAAAAAATTTGTACCCATTTGGAGAATGGTGCCTTATCATACACCCACTACCCATTCTCATTCTTCAAAGCCTCAACTTGATTACGCCGCTTCCTACTACTTGTCATGGAGTTAAAGAAGCGTGTGTTTTTGTTGCCTACAGTGTACCAATTACATCTTGAATGTTGTAGCCACATAATCTCCTCTTGAACAAGAACTTCCTCCAACTATCTCCATAGGTCCTCTCTTCTCCGTTGAAGAGTAAAATCAAGATTATTTCTCTCCAAACGACCTTCTACATGTTCCATACTTGATAAGAGTTTAGCTTTCCTCTTGTTTATTCTTCCAAAAACCTCTCTGTTCCACTCAGTGAAGTTTCCCACAAGGGCTTGCACGTTTGCTTCCCACTGCCGAGAACTCACCCAGGATGATTTAACCATATTAGCGAAGCCTTCATGTGTTACCCATAGTGCAAAGAAACGAAATTGTCTCCCCCCTTTGCTCCTTATTATGCTATTCAAAGAGAGCAGTAAAGGCGAGTGATCAGAGTTAAAATGTGGTAAATGTGTAAGCATGGCTTGAGTAAAATATTCAAACCATCCCGTATTCACCACTGCCATATCCAATCTGCTATAACTTTTGCCTCTACTCCATGTATATCGAGGCCCACTCAAATACATGTCTGTTAATCCATAATCAGTCACCCATTTGCAAAAGCCTTTGTCCACAGGAATACAACATGCACCCAAAAAAACTCTTTCTTCATCCCTCAGTGTAGCATTGAAGTCGCCACATACACACCACCTTCCCCTCCATGTTTTTGCAACATCTGGAAGATGATTCCAAAGGCATTGTCTTTGATATGCATCTAGGTTCCCATACACTTCAGATAGAAACCATTCAACTGTCAAACCTTCATTAAGAATCCCATGAATAACTTGTTCATGTTTACCCATGATTTTAAAACTAATTTCACTACTCCAAAAGCACCAAATGCCTCCACTAAAGCCAATCGCCTCTACCCCTTCAAAGTTTGCAAAACTCCAACATCTTGCCAGTTTCGTTGCTGTCACCCCACTTTGACAAGGTTATAATATTGCAACGAACTTGAGTGCATGCCTTTTCTTTAGCTCCAATATCAATTGCACAAAGTGTTTACTACCTGAGCCTCTAGAGTTCCAAATTAAGAGATTCATCATGACAATATGTTGGATGAAATGTCTCACGCACGTTCTACTACATGATTGTCACTCATCACCTTGGGCACACTAACTTCTTGCATGTCATCATCCCCTGAGAGAGGGTTGAGGTAAACATGGTAATGTGGTGTCGAGCACGATCCTAGGTCCTTAGGATTATCGTCTACATCCATCCTTATGCTTCTATATGTCAACTCATCCTTCGTTGCTATGGGTTTCTTTCCTTTCAACTCGCTGGTAGTGTGCGGTGTTGCATTCTGTTGCATCACCGTTTTATGTCTTGTTATAATTAGTCTAGAGCTGTTAAATCCCATTCTTACACGTGCTTTTGTTTCTAGGTATACCTCTATAGGGCCCTTGTCTTCTTGTCCTCTAGCCATTTTGAGTGGCCCAACTTGATTTGAGCCTTTATTAACTTTACCTACTCTCTTAGGCCCATTAGTTAAGTCCCTTAGTGGTTCCCTTGTTGGCACTATTACTGCATGATCACGAACAGGTTCATTCCCTTCAATCTTGCTAAGTGCAGGATCATGAGAATCAAGAGCATTAAACTGTGACCTTGAGATAATCGCATGGGAGGTCCAACAACTACGGCGAGAATCCTGAGCTTGCCAATCTCCATTCGGAAATCGTCTCCCCTTCCATGGTCGCTGCATTACCATCCAGTCGCCGTACACAGTCGGTCAGCCGTTACCATTCCTTGCTCCGGTGATGTTTCAGTTGTTGCATCTTGTGCCTATATTGAGCTATTTATCTTTCTCGAAGCCTCTACATATTCTCAGTGGGTACTTTATTTCTTTTCTCAATGTAGTGATCTGAGTCATGGCTATAATGGCCACAATGAAAACAGATAAGGTGTAAACCTTCTGATAACAAGTAATGTGCTTTCTGAATAATGCACTTGTATTGAAGAAACTGAATGTTTATAATCCTTTATATAGACATCAATGCATACAGATATCCTAATATTGTAATGGGCTCGTGTTCTTCTCAATACCTTCATACTCACTTTGTTTCTCCTTGCCATTGATCAGAATGCTTGGTCTTAGTGGTTTATTCAGGTCCAATTGTACGCATATCCTAGCGAAGCGACCTTTGGATCTCTTCACTGTTGCCATGTCAATTTTTAGGACCCTGCCAATCAGATTCCCCACCACATACAGTATCCCTTTATCATAGTAATCCATGGGTAACTTAGCTATTCTAACCCAAGCAGCAACACTGGTTATCTCTTCTTCCTCCTGATCGAATAAAAAATTAGCCAAGGGCCATCTGTTAGAGTGCATTCATAACTCTCCTTGTTTTTGCATTTAACTAGGAAAAAACTAGCCCAACATCGATGGTCTCAACCTCCCCCCATAACAGTTGCAACTTTTTCTCAAGAATGTCCTCCCTGATCATTCGCCCTATAACGATCACAATGAGAAATTTCTTCCATCTCCTAGCCAACTTCTCTTTGAATTTTGGTAGCAGGACGATATTGGGACCTTGTGGGTCTGCTCAACATTAACTCGAGTTTTCCATCCATCGTTGCTCCACCAATCTCCTTCAACTTCCTCATTCTCAGATTCCAAGCCACGATCGTTGACACATGCATCTTTATATGAACGACGCTGGCTCTTCACTGGGTTACTTAGTTGGTGGCCCATGGTTGCATTATCTCCATCAGAAGCATCCATCATCCAGTCTTCCACTCAGGGAACCACCTCTTTGTCATTGCTCTAATCTCCATTCAATATACGCACTTTTTTCCGGCTGCTCACCAGCGTGTCTTCCTCTTTCAACGTTGGCACTGCCATAGTCTCCACGCCTTTCTCTACTTCTGTCGCCATTTTGCTCGTAACAATTTCTCCTGCAGCCAAATCCGTTCTTTTTCATTGTTATCTAGTAGACATGGTGCCATCCTCATTCAGAAAAGATATGAATTTAATACATAGAATATTATTTAAAATAATATTGTTGAAATGTCTCGGATAGGAAATAAAGGCAAAATGTGAAGATAATATTTGGGAGAGAATTTAGGAAAAATTAGAGGGTGGATTACATAAATTTTTGTCATGAAAATTTCATGTATTTTCCAATCACAAAATCAACCCCTTGTCACTAATATGGCCTTATGCCTCTTAATTGGCAAAAATAAAATATAAAGAAGGGTTGAACTAACTTTTAGTCCTTATAATTTTTTTTCAATTTTGCATTTTTAATCTCTATAATTTTAAAGTTGTGTTTTTTGTCCTTATAGTTTGATCTATCTGCAATCATTAATCCTTATAGTTTTAAAAAGACTTCAATTGAAGTTTAATACTATTAAAGACGTTGATGTGTCACTAACTCCATCAGTTCTTCTGATGTAGCATGTTGACTGGACACTTACATGTACTGCGGATTTGAAAACTTGAAAAAAAACAAAAAAAAAAAGGAGGCAGAAGCTTACTGACTTGGAGAATTAAAAAAAAAATCAGCTTCTGCCACACTATCACAGCCCCTCCACGTCATCACCTTCTTCTTCTTCTTGACGCCATTGATGACCCACTCTCCGAAGCTCTTTGCTATGGCTTCCACTACCACCGTAAAGAGATCAACCTTCCTCCCTTTCTCTCCCTCCAACGCCACCCCTCTCAGATCCGACCCATTCTGAAGCCTCCTTATCTTCTCCATCTCTTAGACGTCCACAATAACCTCATTGTACTTGGCCGTCCCCACACACTTCAATCTTAAATCACATCGACATTGATGATCATGATGATGATTGTTTCTCGCAGGTAGTGACAGTTGTGAGAATCTATGTCCAGTATACTGTGGATGAATCTCTTAAGTTCTTCAGAGATGTTGAGAGGTTTAATGATGCTGTTGAAGAAGAAGCTGCCGCCATTTCCATTCCAGAATAATAGTTCAGAGATAAGGAAAAACCAAAAGCGTTAAATCGTAAGCCATAGCAGAGAGCTTCAAAGAGAAAGGGAGGAAGGTTGATCTCTCTTCCGTGGCGGTGGAAGCCATAACAGAGAGTTTCGAAGAGTGGGGCATCAATGGCGTCAAGAAGAGGAAGGAGAAGAAGGTGATGATGTGGAGGGGTCTGTGAGAGTGTGGAAGAAGCTGATTTTTTTTTCATTTTAGTTTCCAAGTCAGTCACTCAGTCAGCTTCGCCTCTTTTTTTTTTTTTTTT
>QFDD01008702.1:0-12566 GCA_006871305.1 Vachellia collinsii | reverse complement strand
CCAAATTTCAATGAGAACAATAATAATAGTTCATCTATGATGAGAGCTTATTTCAAGTTCTATGAAGTACAATACTTTGTTGGCCCATAACATTTAGAATGATCTATGTTTAATACATTTTAAAGAACATAAGGATCTGAATGTGGCTTCATTGCAGCAACATGTTGCAAGTCATTGACCAGAAAGGCATCAAACAAAACTAAAAGCTTATCAAACTCATTATAGCGGAGATATCCACAATGTCATCATATACCACTTACAGCTACTTCAAATGAAGGGATGTAAAGATCTCTAAGATATCCATAATGTCATCATATACCACTTATAGCTACTTCAAATGAAGGGATGTAAAGATCTCTAACAGATTACATAAACACCCTATTTTCCCTCATAACAATATTTTACAATCAGAAAATCCTGTTTAAAACAAAGCAACTAAAACAATAATAGAAAACCAATTCAGTACGGCCAAAGCATCATCATACAGATAAATCCAGACAGAAACCTGCAGAAAAATTAAAACAAGATGCATTAAATTACATACACGAAGCAAAGCACAGCATGACAAATGATTACCTCCTCCAAACTTCTTGCCATCTGGATCCATGTGTCATTCTTACATGACACGCACCATTATCAACTGCACTTTGCTATAAAAATTTGTCTTCATCAATTAATTCTTGAATTGCAAAAATAATAACAATAGTAAATTAGTAATAATCAATTTAAGGATGTTTAAATAGCAAATCATTAAGATGAACAGCCTCTGTGCAGCAGGGAAAAGAACCAATAGTAAATCTGGACTTGAAAGTAAATTGTAGCCTTGAAAACTACCAATTCTTTCATCTGAGGTTAATAGTCAGTTTTGCAACTGACCAAAAGGGCAGTGAATATTCTTCTTTCAAAATCAATACTCTTATTGGGAGCTTGTCTGTCATGGACCTCTATTTTAAATTTGAAATCTTCTTCAAAACTCAAATTTTCTTTTATCTTATTTACTGTTTTGATGTGTCAATTTGTTGAAAATCTAGACAAACAAATACATACATATTCTGATAGAGATTTTTGAGGAGAAAGAAAGAGAAGGGGAACCGGGCGGCGGGGTGGGGTTTTTTTTTTTTTGGGAGGGGGGGAGGTGAGAGCGAGAGGATTCACTGAATAGTACTCTGGATATTAATCAAAGCATCTAATTACATTCAATCCTAAATTATAACGACCTTCCACATATAACCACCCTTCAGCATATTAATTAAAATTTATACATCATATTCCCACCACATTATTCTATTCACTTGTACACGCAGTCAGGGCCCACGGCAAAAAATTTAGAAAAAAAACACACTGGAAGAGCCCAAAAGTCCCCAGAACGAGACCAAACGATTAAGCTAACCAAAACTAAAAGTAAGTTTCAAAACAGAACAACTAGAAAATAATAATGATAACAATCCGAAATTGATTTCCCCCGATTCAACATATGGATAAAGA
Organism: Vachellia collinsii; assembly: GCA_006871305.1. Lineage (NCBI taxonomy): Eukaryota > Viridiplantae > Streptophyta > Magnoliopsida > Fabales > Fabaceae > Vachellia > Vachellia collinsii. The sequence continues at coordinate 11,081 of QFDD01008702.1, read as the reverse complement.
ATATCAAAGAACAAGAATACAAAAAGACTGACATGGAAAAGAATCCAAAATGGGTAGCAAAAGCACAAAAGATTACCGGGAGAAGTTTGAAGAGGAGGAGAGCCGAAGTGGCGCAGCCAAAATAGGGACAGGCAGCGGCTGGCGGCGCCTAGGGTCCGAAGTCAGAGACGAGAATAAAGACATGGAACAATTGATGAATCGATCGACTCGAGATAATTGACTATAACTGGAGATACGTACGTTCAAAATAATAATACTCATGACACTCTTTCTCTAAATTTCTATAACTAAACATATGCCAAAATAATAAAATAGAGAGGTTAATTACGTATATTATTTATCGTATTCAGTTAATTAATTTGAATAGATTAATAAATCTAAATAATTACTTTACAATGTATTTATGCTTACCATTTTATCTGAACTAATTTACATGATTTATAATTAATATATAATCTGATAATAGGTATACTTATTTTTGAAAAACCGTGTCTTTAATTTTGCTTCACTGGATTGGCCATTCTCAAAGGACAACAGGCATTTCTTTAACGTTGACGTCTCCAAAACTCACCAACCCAGTCCACATTTCTAATGGTTATGTCAATACTCTGAACGTCAGCAAAAGTTAATTAATTAGCTGGATTTTTGCATTTGTCCTTGACATTCTTGACGTATAATACTAATATCCTGACTCTAATCTTTATTATAAAAGCCAATTAATTTTTATTTTATAGAGATTAAGGAAATTAGTTAATTTAATTGATGTTTCAAAAATACATTTTACATTCTTAAGAAGCCCTGCCTTGATTTAGATCATGGAATTGGGCGTTCTGAATTGAGATTTCAGAGGTCATTCAAAATCATGCGATTTTTCTGTAAGCTGTGGAGGCAAATTTCCATTTTGAGTGTTGAGTCTTATTACTCATCCCAACGCACAAGTGAAATCAACTCAGTTTAGCAATATTAATTTATTATTAAACATATATAAAAAAGAAAAAAAAATCAAATTAAATACCTTTACAATTTGAAAACTTTAAAACAGTAATTCCTACTAAAACATGTTGTTTACTCATCAAATATAGTAAATAGCTGGTAAAGTATTCCAAGCAAAACTGATTTAAGATTTTGATGTTTTTTTAGGGTATTCCTTTAAAATTTTCCCTATAAAAAGAGTGAGTAGTACTCCTAATTAGGACATTTGAAAAGTCAAGTTGAAATATTTAATTTCACAAATTTTTCTCTCACTGTGAATAATTATTTTTAATACATAAGGTTTACTAAAATTTTAAAGTAGCAAACCAGATCAAACCCACAGCCTATCATTAATTAATGAAAATGAATCTCTTGGCACAAGACTAAATTGGATCTCTCTGTGAATAACTACAGAAGAAAAAAATTCTGTATGTACGCGTTGTCATAATTAGCCTGCTACATACATGCACACAAGTTAGTGCCTCGCTCTTTGCATAATAAAATATTATGATAATATAAAAGAAAGAGACCACTTGAAGGAGCTTATGAAAAGAAACATGGAGAGGGACTACTAAAATATAATATAAAGCAAAGCAAGGAGATTGGACCTACAAAGCCGCCACACTGACACTGATTTGAAACCATGGAAGGTTTGATAAAATAAGGAAACAAAGCTGCCAAAGTAAAAAATAAAAAAAATAAAGGCACAGTTCAGATTGTATTTTATTAAACGGTCAGTTATTCTCTACTTTATTAACATGATTGGGAACAAAGGAGAGAGAAACTGAAACTGATATAATCAAAATTTAATAAATAAAAATATAAATAAAAGGTTAAAATTAAAATTTTATCAATGGTCAAGATTCATTTATAGAATGAGTAAGGTGAGCTACCTTTTTTGTTAGCACCGAAACCAAATCCCAAGAAGGACCAGATCAAGTACGCATGCAAAGTCGGTCTTGATTCCTCCTCCTCATCTGCTTAATTAGTGTCTTCAATGAGGTAGGCTTCACTGGATTGGACATTCTGAAAGTACACGACAAGTATTTCGTTAACATTTTCGGCTCCCAGACTTGTCGACCTAGTCCACATTTCTAATATATAAAATCTTGCCATGACTTTAAATATCAACCAAACTTAACAGGGCTCTTAATTTTACTTGTCCTTCACGTTTCTTACGTATAATTACTGCTGATGTCATGTTATACATATAATTATACGTAGAAAACAAAAATTGAGTTGGTGACAACAAACATGCAAAGCATATTATATAACCATCCTTACATTACCCATTTATTTTATAACAAATGGGGTTCGTGACAACAAACCGTTATAAATAGTAACCAAAGGGACCAAAAGCATCCCAGCCTGCCCAACCATTACCAAGTTTGGCAAGTGTTTTCAATCTATCGTCATGGAGTCGAGAGATTTGTTCACCTTCATTTCATCTTTTTGGTCATATTCCATTATCTTTCTAATCGCATTCTTCAGTGTCATCATAACCCTAATATATCCTCACTCTTCTTCACTATCCCGCAAACACAAACTCCCTCCAGGTCCCAACCCATGGCCTATTATCGGCAATTTACCAGAAATGCTTTCGAGCAAGCATGCTTCCAAATGGATACATCGGCTCATGAAAAACTTTAACATTGAAATTGCATGTATCAAGTTGGGAAATGTTCATGTGATTCCAGTGAGTAGCCCTAGTATAGCCTGTGAGTTCTTGAAGAAACAAGATGCTATTTTTGCATCGAGGCCTATCAACATGGCGTCTCGTCTTGTCTCACGTGGCTATAAAACAACGATCCTGGTGCCATACGGAGATCAGTGGAAGAAGATGAAGAAGATCGTAGTTAAGGACTTACTTTCTCCGGCGAAACATCGGTGGCTTCATGACAGAAGAATGGAGGAAGCTGATAACCTTATGCGCTACGTGTATATGATGAGTCAGAATAATAATGAAGGTCTTGTGAATGTCAGGGTTGCTGCTCAGCATTATAGCGCTAACGTGATTAGAAAAATAATCTTTAATAAAAGGTAACATCCGATAGTTATTTACCCATATCTATTATGTGTGTGTGTATTGTAATGAATTAACTAGTTTATATGTACATCAATTTACTCATGGACATATTCTCACAACTAATAAATATTAAATGACTTCAATCTAACCATATGGTCAACGACGAATGGTGGTTGAGTTACCTTTGATCGAGAGGTACCTCAACTTTTGAGAAAAGCATTGTTTGTTTTGGATGAGCAGAAAACTTGATAACCACAAAATATGAAACTTATGCTTTCTTAAGTGCATTATCTAACAGGTATTTCGGAGAGGGTAAGGAGGATGGAGGGCCAGGCTTTGAGGAAATAGAGCATGTAGCAGCAATCTTCATAATACTCAAATACTTGCATGCCTTCAATGTTTCTGACTATATGCCATGTTTGAGGGGACTTGATTTGGATGGCCACAAGAGACCGTTGAAGAATGCTGTGAGGACAGTGAACAAGCACCATGACCCCATCATCGATGCAAGAATCAAACAATGGAAGGATGGCACCAGGACTCAAACTGAGGACTTGCTTGATGTTATGGTTTCTCTCAAGGATTCTGATAATAAACCCCTCCTCACCATTCAGGAAATTAAAGCACAAATCACAGTTAATAATGCTCTCGTCTTCTTCTTAATAAATATCCTTCAATAATTGTTTAATGCCTTTTCAAATATTTTAAAATGAATAAGATTATTTAAAGCAATTGAAGCTTGATTTATTTTGTAGGAACTTATGTTTGCAACAGTGGACAATCCATCAAACACCGTAGAATGGGCGCTCGCAGAAATGATGAACCAGCCAGAACTTCTTGGAAAAGCCACCAATGAATTGGATGAAGTAGTGGGAAAGGACAGGCTTGTTCAAGAATCAGACATTCCAAAATTGAACTACATCAAAGCCTGCTTAAGAGAAGCATTTCGCCTTCATCCCATTGCTCCATTCAACGTGCCCCATGTGGCCATGTGTGACACGGTGGTTTCAGGCTACTTCATTCCAAAGGGTAGCCACGTGATACTGAGCAGAGAGGAGCTAGGCCGAAACCCTAAGGTTTGGGATGATCCTCTTAAGTTCAAACCAGAACGACACCTAGACGACGGTTTCGACGTGTTCTTGACAGAAACTGATTTGCGATTCATAACCTTCGCTACAGGAAAACGTGGGTGTCCCGGAGCGGTGCTTGGGACCACTCTCACAGTGATGTTGCTTGCTAGGTTGGTCCATGGATTCACTTGGAGCGCGCGGCCGAACCAACCAATTGAACTGCTTCAATCTGAGACTGACCCCTTCATCGCCCAACCACTTGTGGCAGTTGCAAAACCAAGGTTGCCTAGTAAGGTTTACCTTGTATTAATCAAGCCAAGCTAATAATTGAACGGTCAGGAGAATAATATATTTTAAGTGGTTTCTTGTTGTCATTGGGCCCAAGTTGCTATACCTTTACAAAACCACACCTTCATGCAAGTTGAGACAAAACTTTTTTCACATACATATCTCATAAACCATAAATCATATTGAAAAATAGCTTTTAACGCTAATATAAACAGGACTGCAGTGATCAAAATCTCTATGTATTCCATTCCGATCCTTTATGTATTCTCGTAAGGCCAACAAAATTAGTAGTGTTGAGGAAATTTTACACATACTGGCACACCTTCTAGGGCAAAAGATCTTTCTAGCATGTAGTAGTGAGCCCTTGAATTGTAGAAGAGGGGCAAAAGGGGTGGAAGTATTGCTCAAATGAGTAGAGAAATGTTAAAAGTTAAAATGTAGAACACATTGCGGCTTTGACGTAAAACAAAAAAATCAACAAGATGTTTTATGGAATCGCATGCATAAATGATGAGGTAGGAGAGAAATAAACAAATAATAAACTCAATTGTCATATTCTTTTCTCTCATTAACTGAATTCAATGTGCTAGTTAGTCTTATATTTATATGTTAAGGAAATTAAAGAAGAAAGAATATTAGTGAGAAAAAGGTTCTAAATATAAAATCCCTTCTACAGTGCAAATCACATTGCAAAAAAAAAAAAATCTTTTGTTTGGGATTTTAACATTCACTTCCCCTCATTTTCTTCCCACTTTGTTCTCCATTTAAACTACAAGGAAAATTAGTCTTTTAGTCCTGAACTTTTGATCCAGTTATGATTTAATCCCTAAATTTTGACTTTGTACAACTCAGTCCCTGTAGTTTTGATTCGGTTGTAACTTAATCCCTGAATTTTGATTCACTGCAACTCAATACATATAGTCTTAAATATTTTATAATTTAATTCCTATATTTTAGAAAATATATTATAAATATAATAAAAAGCTAAAGACTAAGTTATAAAATAGTTAAAACTATAGAGACTGAGTTGCAGTAAGTCAAAGTTCAAGGACTGAATTACGACCGAGTTAAAACTACAGGAACTGTATTACAACCGGGTCAAAAGTTTAGGGCCAAAAGATTAATTTCCCCTAAAATTAAATATAAATAAAAAAACTGAGGTATCAAAGAGATATATTTCATTAAATAAAAATAAAAATTAAAAAATATATGGAGATCACGTGAATCGGATTTAAATAATTTGAAGAAAATATACACAGATGCACAATTGCACTTACGCTGCATCACGGCTCCGTTGACTTGGGTCTAAGTCATGGGGCCCACGTATGGGTCACCAAATTTGACAAGTGATAGAGAGACTATTGGGGAATAAAAGGATAGGGGATTTTTTAGACATATACAGTAAACAGTAATGTTTTTTAGGGAAATACTACACTTTAAAAAATATTTAGGTAAATGCTACAGTCAAATTTCTTCTTCAGATGAACGACTTTACATTTGTACTGAACTCATTCACATGAAGAACGAGTTCAATGTCAGGCACGCACTCTCAGTTTGGACTGTCAGAAAATAGCCAAACTCGTTCACGTGAACGAGTTTGGCTGTCCAAGCCAAGTACAACGTAAAGGTGATGACATGGAGAAGTGAGAAAGAGTGAAAGGAGAGGGGAAGCATGAAGGAGAGGGTAGTAGAGTGGGAAAGGTGATGGTATGTAATTTAATTTTGATTTAAAAATTAATTTTAAAAATTTCAAAGTATATTTTGATATCTACTACCTACGAATAAATGTTTAGAAAAAAAATCTATGGTTTATTGATAAAACAAGATTAAATTTTTAATTAGATTAGAGTCAAGTTGATGAAAATAAAATTCAACATATTCAATACTACATATGGAACTTTATTTTTAACAAGTCTTTATATTTATAACTGTAGAGGTTAATATATTTAATTGAAAATAAACTTATTATTGCCTGCCATTTTAAAAATTTATCTACTTTTTTAAAAGTTCAACAAGTCTTTTCAAAAGTTGAGGAAGTCTTTGTAGGATTAATTTTTGTTTTAATAAATACTATTAAAACAAAAATTAATTCTACAAAGACTTCCTCAACGTTAGTATAGATGGTGTTAAATTTTTTATTATTTAATTAGCTATTTCTTATAATTATAAAAAGACTTGTTGAACATTAAAAAAATATATAAATTTTTAATATGGTAAGCAATAATAGGTTTATTTTCAATTAAATATATTAGCCTCTACAACTATAAATATAAAGACTTACTAAAAATAAAGCTCCATCTGTAGTATTAAATAGATTGAATTTTATTTTCATCAACTTGACCCTAATCTAATTAAAAATTTAATCTTGTTTTATCAATAAACCATAGATTTTTTTTCTAAACATTTATTCGCTGGTATTAGACATCAAAAGATACTTTGAAATTTTTAAAATTAATTTTTAAATCAAAATTAAATTACATCCCATCACCTTTCCCATTCTATTACCCTCTCTTTCATGCTTCCCCTCTCCCTTCACTCTTACCCACTTCTCCATCCCATCACCTCCATGTTGTGCTTGGCTTGGACAGCCAAACTCGTTCATGTGGTGAACGAGTTTGGCTGTCTTCTGACAGTCTAAACTGGGAGTGCGTGCCTAACACAGCTCGTTCTTCAGGTGAATGAGTTCAGTACAAATTTAAAGTCGTTCACCTGAATAACGAGTTTGACTTTAACATTTGCTTAAATTTTTTTCAAAGTGTAGCATTTCCCTAAAATTATTGTTTATTGTATATGGCTAAAAAAACCTAGGGAGAACAGTTAAGCAATGAGGAAACAACAAAAAAAACCATTAACGGAGAAAAGTTAAAAGGAAAAGGAAAAATTCTAAGTGTATGTTTGGGAAAATAGCAAAACCATGATTTTTAAAGAAGTTGTTGACAAACATGCATTTTCAATGCAGAATAGCTTTTAGGCTCAAAACCATGGTTTCAAAAAGTGATAGACAAATATACTCATATTCTTTATAATAACTTGTAACACTAAAAATCATAGTTTGGTGTTGGAAACCATGATTTTCCAAAAGCTATTCTTTCCAGCTTTTTCAGAAACTATTGTCTAAAATCTATTCTCCAAAATAATTTTTACTCAAACCGAGATAGAATCTATTCTCCAAAAACTAATCCAAACATGCTCTAAGATGTTCAAATCGAATCACTTTTCCGCGATTTAAGTGAAAGTAATTTTAGAAATGACTCTAAAAGGAAAATTTGAAAAGCCTCAAATGTGAATCACTTCTAATAAATCATTGCTTATTACCCATCCCAATGCGAACCATTTTTGGAAAATTCTAGAAGTGATTCCGTAAAATTTTAAAAGGAAACTTTTAACATTCAAATCATGGGATTTTCTGTAAGCTGTGGAGGCAAATTTCCATTTTGGGTAGTGAGGCTTATTACTCATCCCAAAGCACAAGTGAAATCAGATTAGTTTAGAAATATTAATTTATTATTTCTCCAATGGGTGGTTAGTAAGCAATAACAAAACTTAAATTTGCAAAACAAAATTTGACAGTAAAATAATGATTTTTTTTCATATTTTTAATTCATATATGGATGACATTAAAAATATTAAAAATGTAAAGAAGTTGATCGTTTTAGTACACTCATCTTTTTCTTCTTTGGAGCAAAGGCTCATCTCTTTCCTTTTTCAATAAATTATATATATTTGTATAAAAATAATTTATTAAAAAATAAAAGATGAAAAAAAGTGGAGAGGATGTAGAATTTTTCTGTGTATATTATATATTTGAATAATTGCGGTATCTAATCTAATTATAATCAAAAGAATATTGATAGAGGTAGTTTGAGAAAAATAACTAAATATAGAAGACAACAAGAATAACATTTCATATTTATGACCAAATCTAATTTTTAACTAGTTTTTATAATAAAGATCGGAAGTAATATCACCTACATCTTAAATAGATACAAAAAATAAAAAAAAATGGGTTGGTGGCAACAAATCAAAAAGTATTGCGTTATAATCATTATTACCCATTTTTTAAAATAAAAAAAAAATTGGGTTCCTGGAAACAAACCATTATAAAGTGGCTAAAGGGACCAAAGCATGTCAAGCCACCAAGTACCAAGTTTGGCAAGGGTTTTTAAGTATCATGGACTCAAGAGCCTTCTTCTCCTTCATTTCACCTTTTTGGTCCTATTCCATTATCTTTCTGATTTCTCTCTTCGGTGTCATCAAAACCCTAATATATCCTCACTCTACTCCTTCACTACTCCGCAGACACAAATTCCGTTCATGTCCCAAACCATGGCCTATCATGGGTAATTTACCTGAAATGCCTTCGAGCAAGTCTAGGTCCAAATGGATACATCGGCTTATGAAAAACTTTAACAATTAAAGTTTTTCATGAGCCGATGTATCCATTTGGAAGCCAAAGATGTTAAAGAAATACCTGTTGTGTCCTTTCAGAATGTCCGATCCAGCGAAGCCTAGCTAATTGAAGACACTAATTAAGCAGATGAGGAGGAGGAACCGAGACCGACTCTGCGTGTGTACTTGATCTGATCCTTTTTGTATCCTTTACTGTGTTCCCATGTTAGCCTGTCTTATACTTACTTCCATCTGCTTCCTTTGCTTTATATATGTATATATATATTATGGTATAGTATAGCGAGAGATTAATTGAGCCAATTACATTATATTCAAGCATAGATTAATTGACCCGATCTTATCCCCACCGGGACTTTTCCTAGCCACTGCGCTTCACTGATTAGATCGAACCGATAAAGCCCAGCCCCTCAAAACTCTCTCTCTCTCTCTATATATATATAAACTGGTATATTTTAATTGAAAGGGAATGAAATATATTGCACAAAGTCAAAAACTACCTTCAGAATGCGTAAATTCATGTGTGTTAGTTTATATGTTTATTATATACATTTTTGTATAATGGAATGAGCAAGGCATTAACTTGTGTGCATGTGTGTAGCAGCCTAGTTATGACAACGCGTACATACAGAGATCCAATTTATTCTTGTGCCAAGAGATTCGTTTTCATTAGTGATAAGCAGTGGGTTTGATCTGGTCTGCTACTGTAAAATTTTAGTAAGCCCTATGTATTAAAAATAATTATTCACAGTGAGAGAAAAATATGTGAAATTAAATATTTCAACTTGGCTTCTCAAATGTCCTAATTAGGAGTAATACTCACTCTTTTCATAGGGACAATTTTAAAGGAATACCCTAAAAAATATCAAAATCTTAAATCAGTTTTGCTTGGAATACTTTATCAGTATTTGCTATATTTGATGAGCAAACAACATGTTTTAGTAGGAATTACTGTTTTAGATATTTCAAATTGTAAAGGTATTTAATTTGATCTTTTTTCATTTTTATATATGTTGAATACATATTACAATTATTGTTCGGTGTCCAGGAGTGGTGCCTGGGACCACTCTCGCAGTGATGTTGCTTGCTAGCTTGGTCCATGGATTCACTTGGAGTGCATGAACGAACCAGTGGGATGCTTCAATCTGAGATTGACCACTTCATCGCCCAACCACTTGTGGCCGTTGCAAAACCAAGGTTGCCTAGTAAGGTTTACCTTGTATTAATCAAGCCAGGCTAATAATTGAACGGTCAGGAGAATAATATATTTTAAGTGGTTTCTTGTTGTCATTGGGCCATATTGCCATACCCTTACAAAAGCATGTTCTCGTAAGTTGAAACAAAGTTCAATTCACATATTTACTTCTTAAATCATATATCAATTTAAAAAACTAACTTCTAACGCTAATTTAAACAGGCATATAGTGATCAAAATGTCTATGTATTCCATTTTGATCCTTTGTGTACTCTCGTAAGGCCAATAAAATTAGCAGCGTTGGGGAAATTGTACACAGACAGAGACACCTTCTAGGGCAAAAGATCTTCTTAGCATGTAGTAGTGAGCCCTAATTGAATTGGTGAAGAGGGGCAAAAATGGTTGAAGTAAATCTCAAATGAATACAGAATAGTCAAAAGTTAAAATGTAGAACACATCACAACTTTGACGTAAAAAAAGAAAAATCAACAAAATGTTTTATGGAAGTGCATGCATAAATGATGGGGTATGAGAGAAATAAATAACAGACTCAACTATCATATTCTTCTGTTTCACTAACTGTATTCGATATGGTAGTTAGTCATATAGTTGGATGTTAAGAAAATTAAAGAAGAATGAATATTAATGAGAAAAAGGTTCTAAATATAAAATCCCTTTTTGCAGTGTAAATTGCATTGCCAAAAAATTTGTTTGGGATGTTAATATTCTCTTCCCCTCATTTTCTTCCCAATTTGTTCTCCATTTAAATATAGAGTTGATATTAACTCTATGATATGCGTGAGGTGAGATGAAACGTGAGTAGGTGCAAGTCCATAATTCAAACTCTTCTCACGCAACAAAAAAAAAATAATGGGAGTGCATGAGGAAAAGAAGTTGGTTGATGAGGTGGCATATGGGACTTATCAAGGGCGTACAAGAAAAGGGGTGAAGAGCAATGGGGTGGCATCCAGGTCTTGTAATGAAGGAAGGGTGATCAAGATGGCGGGCCTTTGGGCTCACTGGGCCTGGCCTACTCATTAAAGAAAATACATAGGATATGTCCATAACCTTCCAACTTTGTTATGTGATGTGGAGATTCCAAAGTACAAAAAAGGGGACCCAA
>QFDD01008701.1:0-13914 GCA_006871305.1 Vachellia collinsii | reverse complement strand
TACCACCTTTGTGCTTTCTGACCATGATTTGATAGTTGGGAAATAATGAAGTTTATATCTTCTTTTCAGGAAAATTGGTTTGAAGATTTACATACAAGACTTCTATACATATTTACACACACACACACCCCACCACTCTAGCTAGGCTCAACCCATGTGTGTGTTTGTGTGTCTTTTTCTAAATGCAATATAGCCATTTTTCTATGACATACTTACAGTAACAATACTAACTTTGAATTTAAGTCAAGTCAGCATTGAAATAAAAATATAAGATAGTTTTCTGGACATGGTATTATATTTTCAGAGTTAAAATATCAAAACATCATAGAGTCATATTCCATCATAGGAAATTTAGGTGGAAGGATGTTGAATTGCACAGTTTAGATCATTTCTATTCCATAATACAGATTATTTAGTTTAGATCAGTAATTCCTTGAAATCTCAGAGTCCAAAGCAATTTAGGTGGAATGATGTTGGATTGCACAGTTACACTCTAGAAATCATGATGAGGATTAATAGGGGTATGATAGTATATGAAATAAAATAAGTCTATGATAACTGATATTGAACCTGTAATCTGTCACTCAAGAGAGTGTTACTTCCGCTACTGATTTTTTTTATTACAGCTACTGATTTTTTTTTTTAAAAACAGATCGTGTGTCATGAAAAGAGAAACGAGGGGCTGTCATGGGTTATATGGAAAAGAGGAGAACAGGCAGGAGGAGGAAAGAGGGGAATGGGAACGCCAGAATTGTGAAAACTGAGGACTGAAGACGCGAGAGAGTTATTAAAGGCATGCCACCCATTTGTGCTCAGACAGCTCAGAATCACATTTCCCTTGTCCTTTCCTCAAACATATACTAAACTTCCCAACAACACTATTGTATAGCTCCTTAGTTTTCACCCATACTATTTATACCTTTTTCCCTCATCCAAACAACATTATGATTTCATGCGCTAACCAGAATAAGAGAAAAAGAGGAAGAGTACCTTGGAGCAACCACTGAATCTTCATGAGTGAAGGTTGAAGGCGACAGACGAAGGGCCGACGGCAACGTTAGTGAAGCTCGAAGGGGACCATGCTCTACTATTGAAGGCTAAAATGAAGCAAACCTAGCGGAATGAAATTTTGTCTTAGATCTGGAGCGAATGAAGTTTCAGTTTTGGTGGGAAATGAAAAAATTGGACAATATAAATTGGTTAAATAATATAAGATTCCAATTGCATCAACAAAGATGAAATGGCTCACTTGGTACAAAAACGTGTATTAAATTTGCCATCAGGAAACGTGTTCGAATCCTGCCAATGGGTTCTTCACTTTTTGTTTAAAAAAAATAAAATTAGCCTCCCAGGTTTCTATCTCGTGACACTTTGCTTCTACAAACATGAGACCAAGCCAACTAAAGTGTCATATACACACTATGTTACAAAAGAAAATATAAATATAAAATCTTAACATATAACAAATTCTAATTAACTAACTTTAAAATAAAAAAAATATCAATTTAAAATTTAGTTATGTCTTTCTCATATGTCTTAATTAATTATATTATCTCCCTTAATTATATTATTCATTCATGACATCTCTCTTTAATAAGCATTTATCATAAAATAGTATCAATTTTTAAAGTTAACTATACTCACATGAAATTATAAGAGAATTATATTTTCTCATATGCTTAATTGAATTATTCCTCTAAAATATATTAATTACATCCCCTCTCCCACATGTCACATATCTCTCCCTTCCCATCTCTCTCCATATCTCATAAGCACATATTCTCCATCTCATACTTCTCCTCTCTTTCCCTATATATCTCACACACTTCATTTTCTCACACATATATTGTCACATAGTTATAATATATCTTTTATATACACATTTCATTTCTTTCCTCTTCCCCCCACCTACACATGTAAATACACCACTTTATACACACCACTAAACATCTCTCTTACACAACAAATTACATTATTTTTAATAACATACTACATTCCTAAATAAAATATATTCCAAAAATATATCAATTTCTGAAAAAAAAAATTTTAAAAAAAAATTTGTGGAAAAAAACCATTGGCGGCGACAAAGGTCGCTGCTGAAAACTCATATGTCGCCGCTGAAAGCACTCTTTAGTAGCGACAAAAAAGTCGCCACCAAAAAACGTTTTCAGCAGCGACACAAATGCGCCACTAAATCACACTTTCAGTGGCGACTTACATACATTACCACTAAAAACCCTCTTCAGCGCACGACAAAAGGTGTCGCCGCTGAATACTACTTTCAATGGTGACACTGAAGACCCCTTTCAGCGGCGACATAAACATGCCGCCACTGAAAGTCTGACTTTTAGCGGCGACAAACAGAGTCGCCACTGATAGGTTGACTTTCAGTGGCGACTTCCTTTGTCACCACTGATAGGCTGACTTTCAGTGGCGACTTTTTTTGTCGCTACCAAAAATCGTCACTAAAAGTAATTTTTTTTGTAGTGTAAGTTCTGTAACTAAATAAAAGAAAAGGAAAAGGAACTCATAATAAATTACAGTGGTGAAGGGAAGTGACTAGTCAACAAGTTCGCAACGGATGATAGTGGTTATTATTTACCTAGTCCCTGTACTTTATTCGCCCCTTTCATTTAATTTATTGATGTACATATAAGCCTTTATGATATACTTATTTACTATATACTTTGACAAGGATTGGGTTTGAGTCTATAAAAGCTAAGATTTTTTATTGTGATGAGACATATAGCATCCAAGAAGTTTTGAAGGGTTTAGAAAATGATCTCAAGAGCAACGAGGTAATATTTGAAGCTATTCACGATGAGGTGGTGGAGGCTGCACGGGTAGTATATGTGGCCCAAACAGAGCATGCCAATGTTATGGCCATGGTGTGAAAACCCAAACTGGACCGGCAGGGTTAGAAAGAAAACCGGCGATCCGGCCAAGTTTCCAGTCCGATTGATGGTCAGATGCGGTGGGATTTCAAACCGGGGCAACCTACAAAAACTGGTGTAAACTGGGAGTAACCCGCCGGGCTAGGTGGGTTACCCGAATCACGTCACGCAAAAAATCCGAGAAGAACAAGAAATAAAAGGAGAAAGAAAAGGAAAATAGTAGAGGAGAAGATGGAATTATAAATGAAAGAAGATACCTGAAAAATCATGGGAGAAGAAGAGGAATGATTTGAGGAGAGTGGGATTTTTTGTATGTAGTTTTGCTTCGCCGGAAAATATGGAGAACAACGAGTCTGGAGATTTAAGTTGCAAACCAGCAAAAGGAAAGCTCAACTTCTTTGACATGATGTTGGTAGCAGCTCTTTCATTTTTTTTGTTTTTGCGAAGCTGGCACCACGTGATCTACTTTTTGGTTTTGATGAAAAATGTAATATATAAATATAGAATATGTCATGTGAAAAGGAGGGAAGCAAGGTCTTCGATCATCCTCATTTCTTTTGTTATAATATTATATATTACTGTTGTTGTTGTTGATAACAAAATATTTTAAATATTAATTTTTAAAAATATTTCTATGATTAAAATATAAATATTTTTACCCATTTAATTAAATTATATTATTTAAATTATTATCGGTCTAACTACAAATTAATCCTAAATTAATCCGCAAACCTTTAAATCACTGTATTAACTAATTTAGTGTTCAGTTTGAATTTTTAAATTTTGATTATGGGTTGTCATGCTCTTGTAGCACGAAGGCACGGATGCTTGGAGATAACTGCTGCTAAAAAGAGGCATTTTGGTTTCTAGCAAGTATTTAATTTGTGTACTTCGTGTTTGTGTTCATTGTCGGCATTGTTGTCTTCTTTTTATTTTCCCCATTGAAAATGCTCCCACGTCCACGTGTTTGAAATAGTGATCATCAAACACATAAGACTCTTTTTCATAAATGTTTGACTCTCTTTTTCAATGATGTTATTTGTGACAAGTTACCATCTCATTCAAAAGCTATAGAGATCAAGACTCGTAATATATATGTGATTCTTAATCTGATCTCTTTATGATTCCTTTTACATATATTGGCATGTTGGTTGGAGTAAAAAGAAAAAGAGCACTAAGAAAAAAAATTTTCCTTCCTAGAAGTAAAAAAAAGACTCATACGTGATGCAGAGATAGATAGAAAACTCACATAATACATATCACATGGTCATTCCCACACTCACAAAGCCCATTGTTACCTTTTCAAATCAAAATTAATGAATTTGACACGATTATACGCTATAGAATTTCTCTCTTACACTTTGTAATGCTTATAAAATGTAATCAGCTTTTATGCAATCGTTTTTTTTCCCCTTACTATGCACATGTATCATGTTCAAGGTATTCTTGACCACTAAATATCAATACCTCTCTCAGTGATAATTTGAACTTTGATTTATCACATTGTGATAAATTAGCTTTTTCACCTAACCTAATACTGGCTTTTATACTTTCTATTCACATATTTAAATTATTTTATTCCATATTTAAAAATTTTTGGTCTGGCCATATTTTAAAAAATATAAATAATTTTGAAGTGATGAAATAAATTTTCCAATTATGAAATATGAGAACAAAGCATATATAATAGTCATACAAAGCATATTTTATAAAGGTTTTTTTCTTTTTCTTTATTAACCCGACCGACAAAGTTGTAAACAAATTTTAGAACTTCGAAATTAAATTTTTAATTATTATTAATCAATATTTTAATAAATCTTTATTAAAAAAAAATTAAATCTGAGATGTCTAATATAAATCCAACTAATGCTCAAATGAAACGAGGAGTGGAAGGGTAGATCAGCCGAAAGTGAGTTGACTGTTAGGATACATACAGTGGAAGACTTCTCTCATAATCCTGAAACTTTCACACAAAGCTCATCGCTCTCAAGATTTCTACAATCTAATTTCAAATCCCACCGTTCGCCAAGACAAATCGCTACACTTCTCTTACTTGTTTGCTCCATTTCATATATACCGCTCATGGATGACCGAGATTAGATTCCTTTGATTGATCTCTCATCAACTTCACAAATTAAACAAACTAGAGGACGCGTTTCACTATTCATTCAAACGCACCACATACGATGAAGAATTCGCAGTTGGTTTTTGTGCCCTCTCCTGGCATGGGTCACCTCGTACCCGCCGTCGAGTTCGCTAAGCTTCTCATCAACCACCATCACCACCTTTCGGTCACCGTCCTCATCATCAGAGCACCGTTTGATCACTCCGTCGACGACGCCTACACTCACTCCCTCACTACCCACCCTTCCTTCCCAAAACGCCTTCACTTCATTCTCCTTCCTCCACACCCCGACCCCACACATTCTCAGTCTCTTCATCCTTCAGCCTTCATGGACTGTATCATCGAAAACCAGAAGCTCAATGTTAGAGACGCTGCGTCCAACCTCAATTCGGGCCCTGACCCGCCTCAGCTTGCCGGGTTCGTCGTGGACATGCTCTGCACCACCATGATTGACGTGGCTAACGAGTTTGGGGTTCCTTCCATGGTCTTCTTCACCTCAGGTGCCGCTTTTCTTGGGTTCGTTCTTCACTTTTCGCTGCCCCGGAACCGAGACAACGTTAATACGACAGCGTTTAGCTTCAAGGACTCCGGCTCTGAGTTCACTATCCCGAGTTTCGCGAACCCGGTTCCCGCCAGTGTTTTCCCCCGATCCTTGTTGGACAAGGAGTGGCAGTCATGTTTGTCCAAGCACGCGGAAGGGCAGAAAAAAGCAAAGGGCATTATAATAAATACGTTTGAAGAGCTGGAGCCCTACGCGGTTCACTCATTCTCCACCGGCGATTTCACCGTTTATCCGGTGGGCCCCATCTTAAGTGGGGCCGACAACAATACAAATCAACTTGGCTCAACCATCAAGGAGTGGCTCGATGATCAGCCTTCTTCTTCGGTCTTATTCTTGTGCTTTGGGAGTAGTGGTTACTTCGACGACGATGATCAAGTGATAGAAATCGCACACGCCCTTGAAAGAAGTGGGGCCCGCTTCTTGTGGTCTCTACGGAAGCCCCCACCGAAGGGTTCAACGGAACCGCCGAGTGATTACCTTAACGTGGAAGAAGTATTACCAGAAGGGTTCTTAGAGCGGACGGCTGACATTGGAAGAGTGATTGGGTGGGCTCCTCAGGCCCAAATATTGGCCCATGAAGCTGTAGGAGGCTTTGTATCTCATTGCGGGTGGAACTCGGTGATGGAGAGTGTATACTACGGAGTGCCAATTGCCACGTGGCCGCTTTATTCAGAGCAGCAATTGAATGCGTTCGAGCTGATACGAGAGTTGAAACTGGGTGTGGAAATCTCAATGGAGTATGGGATTGAGTACGGTGGGGTAAGAAGAAGGGAGGTGATGATAAGTGCAGAGAGAATAGAGAGGGGCATAGAACAAGTGATGGAGAAGGAGAGTGAGTTGAGGAAGAAGGTGAAGGAGATGAGTGAGATGAGCAGGAGGGCTTTAATGCATGGCGGATCTTCCTTCTCCTATTTGAGTCGGCTCGTTCATGATTTGCTCAATTGAACATGTGTCATTTTCGACAGATATATTTTCACATATGCTCTTCAAATCAAATAAATGATCCATCTTCGTGATACATGCCTTTGTTATGCATCACTTTTTGAATTCATTAGCGAAATTACACCATAAATCAGTTCTTGAAATTTTAACGTGATCCCTAATCTTTCCATGTTTGCGTGTAACAGTAGTCTCTGAAATTTCACCGGCTCCGCCACAAAAAATGACATCACCAAGGCCTGAAATTTCCGGCAAGACTACGCTTCACATGGGGTTGAAGAACTATTTAAAGGCACAACCTGTGACGCACATCATGGACGATGAAGGAGCTTCTATGGAGAGCTTCAATGGCTCCAAATATCAAGCAATATCGTTTTAATCCAACTCCTAAAGTGGCCTTCATGTTCTTGATGAGGAAACTCCCAAGAAGATTAGTTTCGTCCTTGCTTGCTCTGTTCCTTCGTTTCAGTGTTAACCTCAATTCCAAATAATATGATTGATGAGTATTGCGCGCGCGCGCACTGTGCGCACATTGTTTTGGAAGAAATTGATCAAGGGTTCAAATTTTAATAGCATTAGAAAGTACCTAATTAATTCTTAATTTAGAAGAGTAGGGCCCTTGCTTAAGAGAGGATGTAGAAATGTAAAAGATTTATTTAATTCATTTTAAAAAATTACTTTTTATTGGTTAGTTTTTTATTGAAAAATACCTCTATTTTTATTTGGAAAAAAAAATGTTTCTTGAAAGATTTTTTGTTTTTGTTTCTATCTTTAAACCTATTAAAGAACCTTTTAGAATGATAATGTAGAATAAATAAGTAGAGTATTGTTTCCTGTATTTCTCAATTGCCTATTTTCTCTCTAATTTTCATGTGTCTTTCCTCAACCCTTATTCTTCTTACTAAATTGAAACTAATAAACATAAATGAGAGTTTTTCAATAAATATTTTTTATATTTTATATTTTTTTCTTAATGAGCAAGAAAACAATACTTTCTAATATAGACTCAGTTATTATCAATTAAAATTTTTTTATTTTTATTCATTAACGACTTTCATGAATTTGGAAGTTAATCATTATAAATATGATTTTTTTTTGGCTCGGAAGACTTCTCAAATCTCAATTGAAAATCAATCACCATTAATGACACTTCCTGAATTGCAAGAAAGAATCAAGGTATTTTTCTTTAATTTTATCATTTTTATTTTTGTTTTCTTTGGATTTGGACAAAATAGAGTGTTTACATACTAAATTCTTAGGTTCCAGTCAGTGGGGCAAAAAAACCTAATTAAGCAACAATGACTTAGGGTTCGTTTGGGAAATAACGAAACCTTGGTTTGAAAAGTGATTTTACACAATCCGAGGTAAGTATGTGAGAGAGTTTTATCTCGATTTGTGTGAAATTGATTTTAAAATCAAGGTTTGGTTGATTGACAAACAAGCTCTTACATCAACGAGGCAGACAAGAGGTTGCACAAAAGATACTTCAATGATGCTTATTTCCTGGGTTTTGACAAGGATTTCAAGAGCATCAAGGCAATGCTTCAATACTAATCGACATTAGGAGGGAGAGGCACACGAGTGGCTCAAGCGACTCATCTTTTGAAGGCTCTTCAAGATGTTATAACACGAAGACACCAATGCTCACAGATAATAAAAAAAAATAAAAACCCTTTCGCTTTCATCATTCGGATCAGAGTTCCTGTCGTGTCTCTAGTGCTAGTGCTTGCTTGGCTCCACTTCTGCCATTTAGATCTTGGACTTCCAAATATGTCAGATTCCCTGCCAATTCCCACAACCAGTCTATAGCATTCTTGTCTTCAATTCCTTATTTGTTAACTACATACAAACGCCTCCTTCAATCAAACCTGATTTTAGGCCTTTACAGTGACCGCTGACTCATCACTTAATTACGATGGCCTGTGACTAAGCTGCCAGATGCCCCAAACCGATCTAACCTGGTGTGTGATGAGAGATAAAACAAGAGGTAGCTAGGTTGGTGCAGGGGATGATTATTAATTTAGGAGGAGTTGCTGAGAACCGGTGGACCACAGTGAAAGGTAAAGAGCATGTGGCAAGAATAAGACATAAGTGGTAATCATGAGAGGGCTAATTTGTGCGCGCGCACGTCTCTGTCCTTATCTCTTTGCCCTTCCTAATCTTCTTGTCCCCTTCCTTTCACCTCTCTCCCTAGTAATATGAGATGATTAGATAATAAATGTATAGAAAGAGAGGGAGGGGATATTGAAACTTATTCAAGAGTGATAAAGTTGTTGAAGATCTAATAAGAGATGAAGGGGATATTGAATCAACGCGAAAGTTATTTTTGAATTTCAAATTTATTCAATTGCCTTTTATAATTTAAAAAAGAGAGAAATTGTAAATGTACTGCCTTTCATTTTTCATGTCTATCTTCTTCTCTAAATATTATTAAACAAATATAAAAAAATAAAATAAATTAAAAAACGAAAAAAAATAATTTTTAATAATTATTTTAAAAAAAAGTATTAAAAATTATTTTTTTCGTTTGTAATATTTTTTATTAAAAAATTGTTAAAACTTTTGGAACTCGTTCACTTAAAAATTTAAAAAAAAATGAAAATTTTAAATTCGTCAACGTGATGAACAAGATAAAGATTTTCTCATATTTTAAAAAAATGTAGTATATTAATAAATTTTTTTTGAAGTATAACATGTAGGTAATATTTATTAGTGTTTACGGTATAAAAGGAAAAAAGCCCCCACTTGCCCTTTTTCCTTTATCAACGCTCCCACTCAGCACTCCTTCACCTTTCATTATTAAAGCTCAGATCTCTGCAGCTTCTTCACAATTTCTTCTGTGCTTCTTTTACTCTCTTGAGTTCCTCCCATTTTGATCTCATATCAAAACTACAAGTGCCCAAAAGGAGAGTCCTCCGACTAAGAATGTTGAAACTCTCCTAAAAACGAAGGTAACACCTTTAAATTCTTACTATATAAGGATGTATTGTTATTCTTATTTGCCTTTCCTTCCATGTTTCAGTCTTTTATATGCTTGATCTGCTATAATGTTTAGCTCAGGACTTTTATAAATCACATGTAGTTATTTTTTTCAAGTTCAGATTGGATTTAGTCTTTTGAATCCGGTTCTCAAGCGCTCTCGCCCTCTAAGCCTTTCTCACAATCCTCTCACACAAAGTCTCAAGCTCTGAGTTTGCTATCCCTAGTTTCGTGAACCTGGTTCCTGCTAGTGTTTAAGGATAGAGAACCTGGTTCAAGCTTTTCTTGGGTTTGTTCTTCACCTAACCCTGCTCTGGGACGGAGACAACGTTGATACGACAGCGTTTTGATAAGAATTGCTAGTCAGGTTTGTCCAAGAACGCTACACCGATGATTTGATTTATAAAGCAAAGGGCATTATAGTAAATACGTTTAGATGGCTGCAACCCCATGCGGCTACACCGGTGATTTGCTTTAAACTTTTTTTAATTTTTTGTTTATCATAATGTCTTGAATTAATAGAAAATATGTTTGGAAAGAGTCTCAAAGGATGCTTTTGTAATCTTCTTTTTATGCATCCATGATCAAATCATAAAAAATACTTTTCGGCGATGGATCCATCTAAAATTTATTTTAAAGTATTGGAGGGATTATAAAATATGTTTAAAATTATTTTATCATGGCTCTGATGCACATAAGAAAATATCTTAGGGGGTTAGATCTACGTTGAAGAAAAAACAAAAAATAAAAAAGACAGCAATCAATGAGTTAGACGGATAACAATAATAAAACAATAGTGGTTAGTGGAGTGGGCTCTCAGTGAGACGAATATATTGTTGAAGGTTTCAACCAAATTCACTTTTTAATTGTCCTCTAATTAAGGAGACTGTGTCTCTTTTTAATTTTTAATTCTCTATGAAACCATCTCTTGCTGTTGAAGTTTATAAGTGCTTCTACTTAACTGTGCTCTTACGTTCTAATCCAAACGTCGCTTCCGTTTCTCTCTCTTTACCACTCACTTTCTTCCATGAAATCTCAGGAAAAAAAAAATGGAAACTTCTTTTGCTGGCTGAAATCTAGAAGGCCAATTTCTTTTTAGGGTAAGAATGTGTGTTTCTCTTTATTTGTAGATTTTGTTTTTCTTGTTTCATTGAACTTTTTAATAATGACTTGGTGACGACTTCTGTTATTCAAAATTATTATATAGAAGTGAATTCTAAATTGTGTGTGCGCATGGGGCATTTTAAAATCATTTCCCTATTTTCTATCTTTTAATTATATTTTCATCATTTTCTTAGATATTTTTTTAATAATAATGGTTTTGTACGTGTATCAAAAGGTTATGTATCCTTATTTCTTTGTGTTCTATGACTTTTTGTATAGTTTTAATTATAATATTTCAGCTTTTTTTATGTTTATATGATAATTCAAATATTCCTAAAGACCGTACTTAGGTTAATCCCTTCTGACCATAATTCAAATGTAATCTTATAGTTAGTACCATAGGGAGTAATTAAAAGCTCCAATAAAAAGAGAATTGTGAAATGCATATTCCTTGCCCATTATAAATCTTTAAAAAAAATGCATATTCCTTGTGATACCGGAGGATATTATGTCAAGGAAATAACTGCTGATCACTTTAATGATTCAAAAATTACCTTTTTTGCCCCTTCTGTATCTAAAGCTTTCACGTATTTTTCGTTGGCAGGATTTGTATTCTTGTGTTTTGGTGGTTTGAGAATCTCTTTTATTTTCTCTTGGTTCCTCTACACTAAAATCTCTTTTAAAAAAGGTAAGGGTATATTTAATTTGATTGTGCTTAGTTTTCAATTTCTATTTGACTTCTTTGTACATGTGTGGATACCAATTCTATTCTTATAATCATATTTTTTGAGCCTTTTGAACTTCACTTCTATTACCAACAGTTGTAAGATTAGGACCTTTTTTTAAGTTGTTTGGCTACTGTAGTGTATTCTATTTTCTTTCTTTTATTTTTATCTTCATCAATGTCTTAAATATTTTTTAATAATAATGAATATAAAAGAACTTGAATTTTATCCTGTTTCTTTTTTGTTATTGGGTTTTGTCTTGTTGTTGTTGTTGTTATTTGAGACTGTTCTGTTAAGCATTCTACTTATTGTGACCTCAGAAAATCTGTTGAATATATTTTATAATTTTTTGTATGGTTTTGATTGTAATATTTTAGCCTTTTGATAGTTATATTATAATTCAAATATTTTCATTTATAAGTGATTAAAAGTTTCAGGCGAAATGCATATTCTTTGCCCATTAAAAAAACTCAGTCCAAACAAGAAATTCATATTCTTTGTGACCCCAAAGGATGTTATGTGCATGAATTAATTGTTGATCACTTCGATCTCATACTTTAATATTGTTCCTCCTATAGCTAAGGCAATTTTCATATTTTTGGTTGGTAGGATTATTGTTTTTGTGTTTTGGTTTGAGAGTATATTTTCCTTTATCTTCTTTACCTGTGAAACAAAAGTAAAATCTCTTAAAAAAAGGTAAAGGTATATTCCAATAGATTAACATGCAAAAAGTTTTACTCACGAGCAATATTACCATACAAATTATTTTGGATTTAAGGTTATCATGTAAAATGTTAAAATAGAATAATATTACCCTTTACTATTAAAAATGTTAACATTTAACATCAATTTTTTAATAATGAATATTAGATTTTAAACGGGTGGGGTAATAGGGAGATGAACATGTCCTTTTTCCATTCCATCATTTTCCCTCCTATTTCCTTTTTATAACTATTAGATTAACATTTGAATGATTCAGATTTACTTCTTTATAAAATTATCATCAAGATATTAAATTATAACAAAATTTTAAATTATAAAAAAAATAATTAATTAAGTTCATATTGCCAAATTTTGATATAAATAGTTTAAAACTGCAATATAGAAAAAAATATTTTATATAAAACGAAATGTGGATCTAAGGGTCAGAAAAGGAAAGAAAATGATGTAAATGGAAAATGTGAGGTTACTCTTCTAGAATGATATTATTACCACGTTTTAAAATTTCTAAAGAGACATTAAATATAAAAAGAAAATTTTCAAGATAACATTGCTTGTACAAGAAAACTTTTTGAATAAATGCACAACCTATTCTAATTTGATTGTATTTCTTTTTATTATTTATATATTTTGTTTATGCTTTTATTGTTATTTTTCTTATGTGTATGTATAATAATATTTGTTACGATTTTGATTTTGCCTACTATTGTGTTTTCTATTTCTTTCTTTTATTTTTCTCATAATCAATTTCTTAGATATTTTTTAATACTATAATAATGGTTTTGCGCTATCAAAGGCCATATTTTCCTTTTTGCTATTGAAATTTGTACGTGATTATACCGGTTTTGTATCCTTATTATTATTATTTTTTTGAGACCATTCTGGTGAGTATGTTCTTTGGTGTGATTCAAATATCAGAAAATTTGTTAAATATATATTATTTTTTATATAGTTTTAATTGGAATCTTTCATCCTTCTGATGTTTATATTATAATTCAAATATTTTTAATTATAAATAATTGAAAGTTCTACAAAAGGGAGAATTGCGAAATACACATTCCTTGCCCTTTTAAAAAACTCGTTACAAAATAGAAATGCATATTCTTTGTGATTGCAAATGACATTATGTGAATGAATTAATTTTTGGTCATTTTTAATCTTATCACATATTTTTTTATCAATATTATTTCTCTCATAGCTAAAGCATTTTGAGTATTTTTTTTTACTGGCATTTTTTGTATTATTTTGTCCGGTCAGAGAGTATCTTTTATTTTCCACAAGTTTCTTTGTCAAACAACACTAGGATAACTTAAAAAAGGTAAGGGTATATTCTATTTGATTGTGTTCCTTTTTATTATTTTTATGTTATGTTTATACTTTTATTGCTATTTTCCTTGCACACTAATTAGTGAAGTAACATTCAGCATCTTGATATATTATATCTCGCAATAGCCTCTCTAACACTTTAATATTTATAGTTTAGGGCACTAGATAAATTATAAATAATATAATGGCGTACGAATCACTAGAAAAATAACATCAAATGGAATCAAAACAATCCAGCCAATGGTAAATCGATTTCTCCGAAGTCGTTAAACTATTTAAAACCATCGTTAATCTATCAATGGTTGGGATTCTAGAATATGATTGTCCCTATATGGAAAAATCAGATTGAGCCATAAGAAGTAAGCAAATTTTAAAAAAGAGCAAGCATAATAATTTTGCAAGATAAATTTTTTGGGATACAATAAAATAAAAATGATAAAAATTATTCAATAAAGACACAAAAAGAAAATGCAACATAAATTCCAAAATTCCTAAAAGTTCATATGTACTTTTAAAAAGACAAATTGCCAAAAGGGTAGC
>QFDD01008700.1:0-13900 GCA_006871305.1 Vachellia collinsii | reverse complement strand
TGGCAATCCTATTTTTCAACGTGTTTTTATTCTTCTCTCCATTAATAATATTGGCCACTGCAACAACCGATATTATTACAGAGTCTCAGCCTCTTGTTGATGATGGAAAATCCACCTTGGTGTCCAAAGATGGAAGATTTGAACTGGGTTTTTTCAGCCCAGGTACTTCCACAAACCGCTACTTTGGTCTCTGGTTCAAAAATGTCCCAGTTAGATATATTCTTTGGGTTGCCAACAGCGAAAAACCACTCAAAGACAAGCTTGGCATGATGATCATAAATAAAGAGGGACATCTCACTATTCTCAGCCAAAATCAGACTCTTATTTGGATTGCAAACACGACAACAACAACAAAGGCCTTGGTTATGAATCCTATTGCTCAGCTTTTAGACTCTGGAAACTTGGTACTGAGAGGAGAGAAAGACCAAGGTCCACAAAACTACTTGTGGCAAAGCTTTGACTACTACTCTAATGTATTTTTGCCAGGAATGAAGCTTGGATGGGACTCAATGACCGGTCTGAACCGGCGTTTAGTAGCATGGAAGAATTGGGATGACCCTACTCCATCAGATTTCACATGTGAGCTCATGCGTAGTCACGGTTACCCAGAAATAGTTTATTGGCAAGGTAGAACAGAATATTACAGGAGTGGCCCTTGGGATGGTGATCATTTTGTTGATACCCCTTCATCAATGAAGAGCTTGCTTTATAACGCAACGCTTGTGCACAACAAGGATGAGCTTTACTACGTGTATGCTCCTTTAAATGAGTCAATGATCTCTATAAGAGTCCTGAACCAAACAAGAAACTCTCTGCAGAATCTCATGTGGATTGAAGAGGATCAAACTTGGAAATCTTTTGGTGATGTTCCAAGAGACAATTGTGGAAGATATAATCTTTGCGGTGCTTTTGGAATCTGTTCCATTGCTGACTCAACGTTGTGCCAATGCTTGAGAGGATTTGAGCCAAAATCACCCAAGAATTGGGACATTTATGACTGGAAAGCAGGGTGTGTTCGCAGAGAACCTTGGAGTTGCAAGGTGAAAGACAAAGACAACTTTGTTAAATTTAGTAGCCTAAAATTACCAGATACTACACATACCTGGGTCAATGCAAGTATGACACTTGAGGAGTGCAAAGCCAAGTGTTGGGAAAATTGTTCCTGTACTGCTTATGCTAATTCAGATATCAAGAGAGGAGGTAGTGGCTGTGTCATGTGGTTTGGTGATCTACTTGATTTGAACCAAATGTCAAGTGATGCAGGCCAGGATCTATATATTCGACTTGCTTCTACAGATATGATGGGTATTCACTTTGTTATCTTTTCATTTCTGGAGTGTTTAGTTACCTCACTAACTGCTTGTTCATTTTTGTGCACGAAGCAAAACATGAAGGTGTTAATTCATACAAGATCAAGGTAACAGCACTAACAACTTCTGTTTTAGCACTTGGGATGCTTTTGACCTTCCTTTATATTCTTAGGAGAAGAGGAAAGTCCAAAGGTAAGCATTCTAAATAATTATAGGTATGGTGCATTTTTCTTTAATTAGGGCCGAAAATCATTATTAATGTGTTTTTATTTGTAGATAGGGAAATTAGTGAAAACTCAATGTCTGAAAATTTTTTGTTGGTAAGAAGAATATGATTTTTTTATACATAGAAAATATTGGTATTCTGCAAGATTTTATACAGAGTACTAGTACTCTAATGTATATTCTTTTAACCAATAAAATTTTCAGCAAAAATTTTTTCATTGATTTTTCTTACAAAGTAAACTATCTTACTCATTACTTTTAGTTCGCTTGAGTGAAAACATTTTCCCAATTAATTGATCGAACCTTGTCCATAGAAAATACAGATCATGAGGTCCCAGCAGGCGATATGGAGCTTCCTTTCTATGACTTTGCTATTATAGCTAGTGCTACCCAAAACTTCTCGGATGACAATAAGCTTGGCCAAGGTGGTTTTGGACCGGTGTACAAGGTAACTTGTGAAACCAACAAATAAGATGGTAAAGCAAGTAGTTTCACTCTTCTGCTTTGTAATGTCTAACAGATGACAAGATTTTTAATTGTTAGGGAACATTAGCTGGGGGACAAGAGATTGCTGTGAAGCGACTTTCACAACATTCTCACCAAGGAGTGAAAGAATTCAAGAATGAAGTTATGTTGTGTGCCAAACTTCAACATCGAAGTCTTGTTAAAGTTCTCGGTTGTTGCATTCAAGGAGAAGAGAAAATGCTCATTTACGAATACATGTCTAATAAGAGTTTAGATTCATTTATTTTCGGTTCGTACTTTAATTAGCAATTAATTGTCAATTGGTTTTAAATTCAACTTTGATAACAACTAATCTGTATACTTTTGGAACTTCACAGGTTCTCCTATCCAAAGGAAACTCTTATGTTGGTTCAACCGCTTCCACATTATAATTGGAATTGCTCGGGGACTTATGTATCTTCATCAAGATTCAAGATTGAGAATCATTCATAGAGATCTTAAAGCTAGCAACATATTATTAGACAATGAATTGAATCCAAAAATATCAGATTTTGGTTTGGCAAAGATATTTGGAAAAGATGAAAACGAAGAAAATACAAGGAGAGTTATCGGCACTTAGTGAGTATATCTCTTTATTGCATTTTTTTTTTGGTATTTATACACATTGTTAAAGATGAAATGTGTGAACTTATTGATTATTTATTTCAGTGGTTATATGGCACCTGAATATGCGATATATGGATTATTCTCCATGAAATCTGATGTATTCAGCTTTGGAATTTTATTACTCGAGATAGTGAGTGGAATGAAAAATGGAGCATTATCCTTGACAAGCCATAGTGTTAACCTTATTGGGCATGTTAGTAACAAAAACCTCGCTACATTGTTTTTTATCTTCATGAACAATAAAAATAACTAACGTTTTTTAATTTTTGTATGTAGGCGTGGAGGTTGTGGAAGGAAGGAATCCCACTTGAATTGACTGATGCAAATTTGGGAGAGTCTTATGATGAATCAGAGGTATTGAGATGCATCCATATTGGTCTTCTTTGTGTGCAACATCATCCTGATGATAGGCCAAATATGACATCTGTGGTTGTGATGTTAAGCAGTGAGAGTGATTTGCCTCAACCTAAAGAGCCTGGTTTCCTCTTAGAATCAATTCCAATTAGTAAGCTTGGCAATTACACTGGTGCCTCAATAAACGAAATTTCTATCACCCAGTTAGAACCCCGATAGGAGATTAAGTGTTGCTTTGTTTTTATCCCACTTAATAACCTCAATAAATGGTTAAAAATCATTTGAAATGGTTTTGGATACGTACAGAGATTATCATTGGATGCATCGATGACAATGATAGATCAAGTAGTTTGGAATTCAATGACAACAAGTATAGAATAATATCAAGGAGAACAGTCAATAAGGTTATTGAGTAAAACATATTAATTAACAATTTATCAAAAAAACTTAGTTGTAGATAAAGTTCAATGGTGTCGTACAATCTATATGTTCATTGTTGATATTGTTGGTAAAGTCTCTATTCTCCTACAAACCGTAATACTGTAAATATTAATGCAATATGAGCAATTTGTAGCAATGCATGATAAGATTGTGATTATAAACAATACCTACGTGCATTTGGCATACTTCTTAAAGTTTCGTACTACTAGGTGTTTTCTTACATAAATGGGCAAAAATATTGTCTTTTTTTTTAATAGAAATAAAAAAACCTTAGCTTAAAACAGCAATATATAATAGAAAGTTCAAAGCGCACCAAAGTCCTATCTATCAACCTATATCCACCACCTCCTCCTGCTCATAATAGGGAGGAAGCTCATGCAAGCAAAAATTAACAAACATGTTATGGGCTAGTTTGGCTAAATGATCATCTAATAAATTATTTTCTTTTGGAACATGATAAGTGAACACTTGCCACATCTTGGCTAGTCATAATCTCGCATCTTCAATAATATCTCGAAAAGGGTAATTAGCAACAGACTCTCAGTAAGGAAATTAATCATATTTTGATGTAGTTGTTGAGACTTCAACTTTGCTAAAGCCTTTGCTCTAGCGTAATTGTAAACCCTGGATGATGCCAATGACCTAAGTCACAGCTGAAGGGACTGATATGAGTTTGCAACTGAATCCACTTATTCAAGATTCATCTTCTCTGCAAATGACTCCTTCACAACTGCTACTACCTGACCCAAGTACCGATGCATCAATCGCAAGATTAACAAAACCGGACCAATCAGTGGAGCCATCCTGAGATACTCAAGATTTCCCTACATAGAAATTATGATGAGCCACCAGATCTAGGTCCCCACATGCACAAAAGAGACCGGAGTGTGCATTGCTATGATCATTGTGAACCTCCCCCTCCCCTCTCCCAAAATAGTTTACTGCATTTGTCTACCCATATATCCTAGCAAATGTATCCAAAGAGAGCAGCCCAATGAATCTTCTTTGTAAAATATGTGCCCACTTCTTGTTTGAAATTCCAACTTAGCCAATCTGTATCTTGTATAAGGACTTGCTACTAGTTTGAAACAAATGTTCAGACGGAAAGAGTATAAAAGATTTTATGTTTTTGTTCAACTCTTATGGTTTTGTTTGAATGAACGCTGGGAGAAATAACATTTTCTCAAAATGTATTTTGAAAAATAATTTTTGAGTAGAAATTAAATGATGTGATATGATTTATATTTGATAAATATTGGAAAATTGACTTTTTGTAAAAAAAAAACTTGTTTAGATAAATGTTAGAAAAATAAATTTTAGTGAAAAATTACTTAAAAGGACATTAATCTCATTAAATACTACATATATATTATTTTATATCTTGTGATAAAATTAAAAAAAATAAAATAATAAAATGAAAGAAGCAGTTTTATAAGAGAAAACGCTCCCCGGTTAACTTCTCATGAGAAACTCTTTAGACTCAGAATGCATTGCTTCCAAGGGTGTATTCAGACACTAATCAAAAGTCAGAATGCATTTTACACCTCAAAAGTTACTTTTCAGCCTCCTCACCTCACCCAAACACATCCTTAGGCTATCCTGTCACGCTTGCGAGCGATTGCCCAAGTATTGCAGTTTTTACAGAAAACGAAATAAAATTTATTTTAAAACTCATTTTATTTAGCTTGGACATCGTAAATCAATCATGATGAAAAGGTTAATCCAGTCTAAATCCAAACAGCCGCGCACTTCGCCCCTCATTTCTTCCTGTTACGCTTGCTACTGCCGAACGATGCTCATTTTACCCTTCCTTTTCCTCAGCACCTAATGGCCATAACGGCATCACCAAGTCTCATCCACTTCATTGTCTTGGAGGGAACTAATTGGGCTCGGAAGATGGAAGCTTGGAACTTGGTTTCTTCACACACTAATTTCCACCAACTGAAGCAGCGAAATATGGCACAGAAATTCTGTCTTAATTTGCTTCAATTTATACCGTTTCAGTAATCCATTTGATGTTTGAGCCTCATTCTGGTTCCGGACTAAGTTTTAAAGTTTAAACTCCTTCCATTCCGATTCCAGTTGGTATGAGCCTACCTGCGAAAAACTCCTTATGCGATTTTTTTTTTTTTTTTGAAGTAAGAGCTATCTATATGCAGATGGGAAGCAGCCTGATTAGACTTCGGAAAGGTAGCTGCGGAATTGACTTACAAAAAACACAGGCATTTCGCAAACTTTTACTTCCAGCATTTAGGAATCGAAAACTTGTTATCTTTCTAGCAACCTTTTACTATCTGAAGTGTTTGGGCTTCAGCTGGTAGAAATGATTTAAAAAAAAAATGGTAATTTCCTTTACATCAGGACAAGTAGAAAACAATTTGATTGTAGAAGTCAATTATGTTGAATATGGTCCGCACAAAAAAACAAACAAACAAACAAACCCTTAACTTTCCTTTCGCTGACCCGACTACAAGGAATTGTCGGACCTCAATCATGCAAATGATCTGTTAGTTTGTTGACAGAAAGAATTAAATTGAATTTGGAATTCTGAATATGACACCGCAATCTTTGTTGACAGAGAATTGAATTGAATTTGGAATTCGGGTTTGGAATTCTGAATATGAAACCACAATCTCGTTCATACATTTCAAACAGTCAGTATCTTATTCTTGCGTTGAAAATTAGGTTCCCCACTGTCAAGGAAGGAGAACAGATTTTCTGAGTTCAAGAGAACCATTTCAACCTGCGTACTCCTGGTGGGCTGCCCTTTCAACGTGTTCCGCATCAGGATCAGGAATATATTTATTTTCTGTAGTGTAGAGCAATTCATTAAATCAATGGCTATCCTTCCCTATTTGCTTGTTCTTCCCAATCTGCTTTTGTTCTACAGATTCTCTTTTGCAGCTGATACCCTTACCCAGTTCGTGTCTCTTGGTGATGGCCAGACCTTGGTTTCTGAAAATGAAATGTTTGAATTGGGTTTCTTCAGCCCAGGTAGTTCCACAGACCGCTATGTTGGGATCTGGTACCACAAAATCCCAGGCGGAACTGTTGTTTGGGTTGCCAACCGTAACAGACCCATCAAAAACAACTTAGGCATGTTGAGCATAAACGCAGAGGGACATCTTGTACTTCTCAGCCATGATGGGGCTCTTGTTTGGTTGGCAAATTCCACCACAAAGGCCATGAGTCCAATTTTGCAACTTTTGGGCTCTGGAAACTTGGTTCTAATAGATGGGAAAGATCAAAAGCCCCGAAACTACTTGTGGCAAAGTTTTGACTATCCTTGTGCTACGACTTTGCCAGGAATGAAGGTTGGGTGGGACCTGAGAACTGGTCTTAATCGACGTTATACAGCATGGAAGAATTGGGATGACCCTTCTTTTGGAGACTTTTCAGCAGAGATTGTACTGCACAATTTTCCTGAAATAGTATTCTGGCAGGGCTCAACCCGATATGTAAGGAGTGGCCCCTGGAATGGCCTCCGGTTCAGTGGCAACTCTTATGCAACGAGCAATCCACTTTATGAACTAAAGTTTGTCTGGAATGAAGATGAGGTGTATACAGTTTTCAATGTGAAAAATGGGTCATTGATTCCAAGATTTGTCTTGAACCAGACACTATACTCATCACTGGACATGATATGGAGTGAAGATGATCAAAGGTGGATTACTTTTAGTTTTGCGCCAACTGATAATTGTGAAAGATATAATCGTTGCGGCCCAAATGGTAACTGCGTCCTGGGTGAGGCACCAATATGCCAGTGCTTGAGAGGATTCATTCCAAAATCACCCAAAAATTGGAACGCCATGGACTGGTCTGATGGATGCATCCGCAATAAATCTTGGAGTTGCAAGGAAAAAAACAGGGACTATTTTGTCAAATTTACTATGCTGAAATTGCCAGATACTCAATATTCTTGGGTTAATGCAAGTATGACACTTGAGGAATGCAGAGCCAAATGCTGGGAAAATTGTTCTTGTAATGCATATTCAAATTCAGATATCAGGGGAGGAGGTAGGGGCTGTGCTATGTGGTTCGGTGATTTAATTGATATAAGGCAGATTCCCATTGATGACCAAGATTTATATATTCGCCTTGCTTCTCCAAAAACAGGTATGGCCTCTTCGTGATCATTTTTCAATCTCTTTCGACTGCTTTAGCAACCTCAACCTTTTGTCTATTAACTCTTTGTTCCTTTCCTTATGAAGCTGAACATGATGACACTAATGGAAATAGGACAAAGGTGATTGCTGCAACAGTGACCACTTTATTGGCTGTTGTGATGCTTTCCACTTTGTTTTACATTTACATGCGCAGAAGAAACTCTATAGGTAAATATTCCCAATGCAACTTCCTTTACTTTTCCCCTCTTATTACGTCTGGGGGCTGTATGGAGGATAACGGAACATGATTGAGCTTTATTTCATTGTGTTTTCCAAAGAACAGAAATCCTTTTTTTTTTTTTATATTTCTGTTATTTAGTGTATCAATTTGTACTATGGAAACCTTGTTAACAGTAAACAACAAAAAAGGCTACTAAGGAGAAGCTAATGCTACTAATATTTCCCCCCTTTTTGTATTTATATATTTCACTTAATTTACGAAAGTGAACTAAGAAAACCTTGTCCATAGGCAAAAAGGAAGAAGGCTCTGATGCAAATATGGAGCTAAAAACATTGATGGCAGCAAACAATGAAGAAGAATATGAAGGAAATATGGAGCACCGTATCTATGACCTTTCAGTAATAGCTAATGCTACTAATAACTTCTCATCGGATAACAAGCTTGGCCAAGGTGGTTTTGGTCCTGTATACAAGGTAAGTATGCTATTAACTTGTCAAGAGTAAAAGATTACAATCACTCTTATGATTTATGATATTATATATATACAATCATCTATATAATGTAAAAATGGTAGGGTGTACTTGTAGATGGACAAGAAATTGCAGTGAAACGGCTTTCACAGGATTCTTCCCAAGGGCTAAGTGAATTTAAGAATGAAGTAAATTTGTGTGCCAAACTTCAGCACCGTAATCTTGTTAAGGTTCTTGGTTGTTGCATTCAAGAAGAGGAGAAAATGCTCATATATGAATACATGCCCAACAAGAGCTTAGATTCATTTATTTTTGGTTTGTACAGCTAAAGAATTAGACTTTTATCCTACTCTTGTATTTCTCCTTAGCTAATCATAAATATCATTACATTAAAAATTTGTAGGTCCTAAACGTGAACTTCTTGATTGGTCCAAACGCTTTCACATTATCCGTGGAATTGCTCGGGGGCTTATGTATCTTCATCAAGATTCTAGATTAAAAATCGTTCATAGAGACCTTAAAGCAAGTAACATACTGTTGGATGGTGAATTAACCCCGAAAATCTCAGATTTTGGTTTAGCAAGAATATTTGGAGGAGATCAAATTGAAGATAATACAAGAAAAATAGTTGGTACATTGTAAGTGTGCCTTATGATATTTTGATTTTGTATTTATGCACATGATTGAATATCGTATTAATTACTTTATGACTTTTATTAGTGGTTATATGGCTCCTGAATACACAATTCATGGACTATTTTCCGTCAAATCTGATGTGTTCAGCTTTGGAGTATTATTGTTAGAAATAGTGAGTGGCATGAAAAACAGGGGGCCCTTCTTGCCAAGCCAAAGCGTTAATCTGATTGGACATGTTAGTAACAAAGATCCTAACTTTTCTCTTATATTAACTTAAATTGGTAACTAATTCAATGTTTTGGATTGTGGTAGGCATGGAGGTTGTGGATTAAGGGAATCCCACTACAATTTGTTGATGAACATTTAGAGAAGTCTTATGTTGAATTAGAAGTATTGCGATGCATCCACATAGGTCTTCTTTGTCTGCAATACCATGTTGATGATAGGCCCGACATGACATCTGTGGTTATAATGTTGAGTAGTGAGGGTCTCTTGCCTGAGCCAAAAGAACCTGGTTTCTTTTTGGATCACATCCCAATTAAGGAAGAATCTCCTAACATTCATGCAACTCCTGCAAGTAATGAAATATCTATCACCTTGTTAGAGGCAAGGTAAAGTCGATTTTGCTTCTTGATTTTGGACTACTAATGAGCATAGTTGAGGATGAGATTGGTTATTTGCAATAATTTAATATGATGTTTATTCTAAAGAACTCTCTTTATTCGACATTGTACTTTTAGTTTAAAAACATAATTTCTTTGATTGTGTTTTTTCCTTGAAAAAGTTGCACCAAACAAAAAGAATATTTTAAGAATGAAAGTTGGAAGAACTTTTACTGCATTGGTGCATTGGTGAACTAGGACTTCTATTAAAATTATCTTTGGGAAAAGTTGAAATGAACCCTTTTCTTGTTTTTTTTTCTTGGGTCTTTATTGTCTGAATTATCTGGGTTTGAACTGAATAATGAAGAAGATCCGTGATCAAAATGATTAAAATCATGTCATATGATTATGCCAATAAAGCTAATTTCTTTACTCTTATTATAAGAATTTGATCGATCTATCATCTTGTAATTGGTAAAAAAAAAAAAAATACAATGAATTGGAAATTTTGTTTTAAATTTGAAATATGTCATCACTCTCTTATTCATACATTCCTTGGAGGAAAAAGAATGACATTTTTTCTGCGAAAAGAAAGAAGATTAACAATTTAAAATGATTAAGGATATAATAGTTCATTTATTACTATTATCCCCCTCCTCACAATCTAATAAGATAATGATATAAACTATTTTTTCAATATGATTTACGGTCTATAGGTAAATATGTGAGATAAGTTTATTTCAACTTGCATGAATGCATTTTTATAACGCTAATTCAAACAGGGTTAATACTAAATTTAATTGTTTTTCATGCAATCAAACTGAAGATATCACTTTTAAGATTTTATATTTTCAGTTAAGTTTAACTTTTTATTGTGAATTAGCCAATGTTCATTATTAGGAGATCAATGGATTTTGGAAAAGCAGCGATCTTAAAAATATATAAAATAAAGGGAGAATCTAAGAAAAAAAACCTTTAAAATTGTAAAAGAATACATTATGATTTTTAGTTGCCATAATCTCAAATCAAGACGCTAAATCATACAGGAATTTCAAAATATCAAGGAAAAGACAACATTACCCATAAAGGATTTTTTTTAAAATGAGATGAAGAAGCATGAACTAAAACCGGAAGAGGAAGGGTTTCCATTTCTCTAACCATCCTCTCTCATTTCTCTGACAAGTTCGGTCCCGTTTGCTCCCCCATTTCTCCGACCAATTTGCTCCCACTTGCTCTCCCAATTGTGTAAACGGGCTTCAAACTCTCTCCATCTTATTGGGGTGGCACAATCAGTATAATAAATCAAATTCTAATGTATCAACGTTAACAACTATGTATTAGGTATTGATAAATTCAGTATAAGGAATAACAACAGATCAAATAGATTAACCAAATTATTCATTCAAATGAAAAACTTATCTTCAACTCATCCGAATAATCTATCAAGATAACAATCAATGTTAACAACCATATATTAGGTATTGACAAATTTAGTATAGGGAATGACAACAAATGAGACAGATTAACCAAACTATTCATTCAAATGAATCACTTTTCATATTAAAATGAAAAATTTATTTTCAACTTATTCGAATAATCTCTTGAGATAACAATCAAAATTTCAACTATTCACTCGAATGAATCATTTTTCTTATTTGAATGAACAACTTATTTTTAACTATTCATTCAAATGAATCACTTTTCTCATTTGAATGAAACTTATCTTCAATTTATTCAAATAATCTCTCGATATAACAAGCAAAATTTCTATATGTCATTTGAATGAATCATTTTTCTCATACAAATGAAAAACTTATTTTCAATTATTCATTTGAATGAATCATTTTTCTCATTTGAATGAAAAACTTATTTTCAATATATTCGATACATCCTCAAGATATTTTATAGAAATTCTCATAAATCATTCGAATGAGCCATGTCTTTCATTCAAATAAACTACTTATTTTAAGAAATCCAAATAAGCTTTAAAGATATTTAACAGAAATTTTTAAAAGCTTATTTG
Organism: Vachellia collinsii; assembly: GCA_006871305.1. NCBI lineage: Eukaryota > Viridiplantae > Streptophyta > Magnoliopsida > Fabales > Fabaceae > Vachellia > Vachellia collinsii. The sequence goes on along the minus strand of QFDD01008700.1, from coordinate 2,361 downwards.
AATAAGTATTATCCCTCATTCGAATGAAATGCTTATTTTTAACTATGACACTCAGCATTTCATATTTTTAACTATGACACTCATGCTAGCCTATATTATCAGGCTTTGCTTTGAGTATGACACTGATCCATGTTATCAGGCTTCAGATACTAAGGTTAAGGTAATTTTGCTAGTAGTAGTCGGGGTAAGAGTTATATAATGTTATTAGAAGTTTAGTATCAGCCTCTCTTTAAGTATGTTATTATTGTTGGCTTTGACAGAACTATGCAGTGGCCGCTGGGATTGAGGTTTCCTCTCCTGTGAATTGTTGAATAGGCCAGCATGAGTGTCATAGTTAAAATATGAAATCCCGAGTGTTATGATTAAAAATAAGTATTTCATTTAAATGAGGGACAATACTTATTCAAATGAGTTTTTAAAAATTTTCATTAGATATTTTTAGAGCTTATTTATATATCTTAAAAATAAGTAGTTCATTTAAATGAAGGACATGACTCATATGAATGATGTATGAGAATTTTTGTAAGATATTTTGAGGATGTATTTAATATGTTGAAAGAAGTTTTTCATTCGAATGAAAAAATAATTCTTTCGAGTAACATATAAAAATTTTAATTGTTATCTCGAGATATTATTCGAATGGGTTGAAGATAAGTTTTTTATTCAACTAAGAAAAATGATTCATTCGAATGAATAATTAAAATTTTGGTTGTCATCTCGAAGGATTATTCGAATAAATACTTTAGTTAATCTGTCTAGTTTATTATCATTCAATATATTGAATTTGTCAATACCTAATGTATAGTTGTTAACGTTGACTGCTATCTTAAGAAATTATTTAAATGAGTTCAAGATAAGTTTTCATTTGAAAGAAAAGTGATTCATTCGAATGAATAGTTTGGTTGATTTTTTTGGTTTTGTTGTCATTCCCTATATTAATTTTGTCAATATCTAAAGCATAATTGTCAACGTTGATATATCAAAATTTGATTTATTATACTGATCATGTCGTGCCAATAAGATGGAGAGAGTTTGAAGCACGTCTACATGATTGGGGGGAGCAAGTGGAGCGAACTAGTAGGAGAATTGGGGGAGCGACTAGGAGCAAACTCGTCAAAGAATTGAGGAGAGCGAGTGGGAGCTAACTTGTCGGAAAAATGGGATAGCATGGTCAAAGAAATGACAACCCTTCCTTTCATAGTTTCACTTTGTGCTCCTTCCTCACATTTTTAAAAAATCCTTCATAAGCAATGTTGTCTTTTTCTTGACATTTTAAAATCTCTATTTGATTCAGCATTTTAATTTGAAATTATAGAAATTTAAAATATTAATTTATCCTTTTACAATTTTAAAGGGTTTTTTGCGGGATTGTCCTCGGAATAAATCCTGTCACCGTTCACTATTTATTTCTTTTTAGCGTTATGTGCTTGTTACTATCGATTACGTTCATTTTACTCTCCATCTTCCTCTAAAACTAATGGCTGATTCTATAATAGCATTACCCAGTCTCATCCACTTCATCCTCTTGGAGGGAACTTACGGTATGTTTAGATTAGATTTTAGAAAATATTTTCTGTCATGATCTATGTAAAAATTATTTTAGAGAATATTTTTTGAAAAATATATTCTAAAAAAGTTAGAAAGAATAACATTTTGGTTTCAACTATTGTTTCCACCGCAAAATCATAGTTTTGAGGGTTTGAAACTACTCTAGAAAGGGAAAATTCTTATTTAATCCAGCCAAAATGCACAAATATTAATTTAGGCCTATACTTTTATCAAATGTCTAATAAGACCTATAGGCTTTGCTAGGGATTTATGAATATTGTTAAAAAGACTATAATACTCTTTTATCATAAAAAAAACAAAAATTAAAGGGATATATGTGTAAGCCAATTTTTTAATTACAAATTTCCAAATAATCTTCATCTTAATGCCAAAATTTACACCTAATTGAATTATTAAGATATTAACTTCTAATTTTTTTAGTTGACTTTAAACACTATTAAGATTATATTTGATAAGTTCCTTTTTAATACAAACTTTTGAATTATTATTTTGTTTTGAATTTTTGCAAAAAATTTGCAATGAAAGGTTTGAACAAAAATTTTGTTTAGAATGAGAATTTATTGTTTTGAATTTTTTGCTGTTTTATTCTGAATTTTTATTATTTTATTATTTTTAATATATAAGTAAGTAACAAAGAATATGAATATCTTAATAATTATTATGATGAAGAAGAATGCATACTTCCAAAGAAAATTAAGAAATAAAGGGAAGGCATGGGGTAAGGAGGAAACATCTTGTTGAAAAAAATAGCAAGGATAAAAAGGATTAGGCCAAAATAGAGAGAAAAGAAAA